>KZ538033.1:0-99054 GCA_000934665.2 Catajapyx aquilonaris | reverse complement strand
CAGAGGATGGACCTGGGGTCTCCATCATCTTGTGTCGGCACTTGTGCACGCCGCTGATTTTATTTCCATTAGGAATTTTATTCCGGAGCCGCCTTGTTTGCCCAGCCCTGTAGAAAAAGGTTGTTTGCCATCCGCTGCTTTCCGATTCCATAGAACTCCGCCTTTTCATCGGAGGGGTTTTCTGTGTCAACCCTTCCCCTGTTTTAGGGTCGTAGTTTCTGCGGTCCCGCATGTTGACTTACCCTGTGCAATACCCGGATTTTGTGATTAACTCACCCGGGTTTTGTTGTCTTGCTATCTTGCAAAGGTGCGGATTCTGGTGGGTGCTTGCTGACTCGGAACGAATGAGCTCTTGGAGAAGAGAGGGTCTCTCTGCCCACACCCATTGTGCGATGAGGGGGCCGCTAATGGAAACGGAATTGATGCGGTTCGTGCGGTTGTCCGAGCTACTCGCTCATGAGGTTACGCTACATCGCTCCGAGGTGCTTGCAATATTTTAGGAAACCGCTTCAGGTCCGAAAGAATCTCGGTCATTATTTGGACCAAACAATTCTTCAGAAATATCCGATTCAACCAGTGCGATTATGTGGGCGTCTGGATAGAAATCCGATTTTCTCGTAACCTATTTTGCATGAGTTCATGACAAGAATTGATTGCATTTCGGAAATGCATTGAGAGGAAGTGTGAGAAGGTGCAGCAGTCCTGGCGTCGCAACCTTCTGTTGGCCTCGAATGCGAAAATCGATCCTCCGCATTTTGGAGACCAAAATCCGTTCAAAATGTTATTTTCATCCAAATAACACCACTCAAAAAATAAGTACAAGTTAAATAAATTTGAACCATTAAAAATAAACCAGATATTGGACCAAACGGAGCGTTCGGGACTTCATTTTTTCCCGGTCTTTCTCCGGATTTGGATGGCGCATAGCGAGACTCCTTTTCTGGTGCGAAAAAAGGGGGCCATCTCACGACATGATTCCTATTTCGTCGGGAATTTCCGAAGAGGAAGTTGGCGAATCTGCACATCAATATATATTTTAGGAGGGAAGTAGTCGAGACATTTTCTGCTCAAGAACGGAGTGAATTTTCTCACGGCTTGAGTTTTAAAGTGGCGTCGGTTTCTTTTTTTTAAGTATAAAAAGAGGTCAAAAGTAGAGATAAATCTGCAAGAGTTCATCCAACTGGGCCTGACTCATTAGTCAGATAGCACCGACTATGAAACAGTTTAAACAGGCGGATCTGAGCACACTTCGCAGCAAGTGAAGGCCGGAGGATCAAGCCCACCACTTGAAAGGTCAGAGTTGAACCGTCTATCTCTCGCCTCTAAAACTTCACCCCCTAGGTGTGGAACATGAGAGTAAGGTTTTTGAACGAAACTAAAGAACGAATCAGGCAGGAAGCGAGTGAAAACACAGGGATGTACCGTCCGAGAAGGTTTCGTTTCACGGCTGGAAAGCCATACCCGCCTGTGCCATTATCACCTCACTGTCCCTTCCACTTCAGGCCCTATTGATCCACAATGTCTGCAAGGAAGAAGGAGTCAGGGCCGTTTGCACAAACTCTCTCTCTCTACCCTTCTCAGCAGACTCCTACCCAATATTCTTGCCTGTGATGTATGTACGAGTAATACCAGGGACTCGCGAGAGAGAGAGAGAGAGAAGAGATCGACCAGATATGTAATGTATTTGAACGTGGCACGATTCGTTGCACGTAGCAGGTGCTGCGTTGACTCGGCTGGAAACGTCGATATTTCAACATGCCAGCTGATAACTTGCATCAAAGTACACTCAACCCCTACAGGGGAAATTAATTGGCAAGGTATACAAGCACGGGTGCCCAGCACTACAGTACAAGGTGTACGTGAATCAATGCAATTTGTTGGGTCATTTGCGTGCGGTATTTAACATTCTGGCTAATACTGCATGCTGGGAGATTCATTATGGGATGAGCCTGAATTAGAGTTGTAGTCAATATTTTTGACAAATGTAATTGTGCTGCTGATTTTTTTTTTTGCGGAAGTGTATTACGATTTAAATTGAAACGAAGCAGGTGGTTCCAATAAGAAAAAAAATCGCGTGCCCACAATATATTGCCTTTTTCCTGAACGTGCAATCAATATTTTAGTCAGAGAATTGGAAAGAAATATTTCGATACTATATTGCTTGATTAACTTTCTGGAAGTAATCGCTTAAATGGACTGTTCTGTCTCACTATTGTTCATTACCTATTTGCGAATTTAATCTACTACAAATATGTATTTATAATTTGTTGTATCCATCCGAAATGTATGGATAAAATGAGAGTACCTGTTTGTACCCGTCACCCATCCACTTGTGGACTTTTTGCGATTTCCTTTTCAATCTTTCATCCTTGTTCTCTCAGGTTTGTTTATGGCACACCCTGTACGTATAGGGAGAGAGCATTTTGGCGGAACCAACTTGGCAGTATCAATCCAAGATACACAGAAACCCTCTCCGGATCTCCAATACGTACCCGTCTCTCAGCTATTGTTTGCGTGCCTCCCCGTGTTATTGGCAGCTCTTATTGAAATTCAGGCTCTCAAGAGGAGCGGAAAGAGAAAATAATTCCGAGTAACACCCCGTGTCCACCGGGCCTTCAACAACGGATGACAACACGGATATACTGCGATGGCACAAAATATTGTTCCGGGGATTAAGGTAGCCGTCGGAAGCGACTAGCGTGCCAGGAATTGGTAAGAAGAGACGCAGCGACAGAAAATGGAGTGGAGAAGAAGGTGGGGGAAGGAGGGGGTGGAAAAATTGGATGTGAGAGGAAATAAAATAACAGAAAAGAAGGAAGCGAGGGAGGAAATGAGGGAAGGAGGCGAAGAGAAATACCATCGTTAGTGTGGCGGTTCCTACGATTTTTTTTTCTTCTTCGTCTTTTTTTCCCTTATAAAAATGGTTGGAGGGAAGAAAATGATTTAGAGGCATAGCAACAGGGCGCCCCGGAGACGTCACCGATTCTTTACATCGTCCACACTTGGTACCGGGTCGTAATCAAAACGTCCAGCTGACCATTCTTAAAGAGGGAAGACCCGCTTCTCTAGGAGGGATCAAAAGAAACCTTTTGCCTTATATGCGGATGTTTGCGGGTCGAGTTGAAAGGTACGAGACGGGGACCAAACGAAAGGAAATGGTACCCAGGACAAAATAATGAAAGGGTGGAGAGGGGGGCTTGGTCTTATTAGAAGGGACTAGAGAGAGAAAAGGGAGGAAAAATCCGGGGCTTTCGCAGTTTCTGAATGGAGTCACGGCATCGGAACGGCTCTGGAATGTCAAACAGGACGTGGTCCGAGTGGGGGGACTTGAAAGGAGAATCCTAATTAATGCCTGATCTGGAAAGGCAGATTGGGCCTGAAAAAAACGGGATTTTTTGAGGGGTTTGATATGATGGAAAAGTAAGTGGGACACGGTCTAATCTGTGATGCTTGTAAGATGTACGGATTGATACTTGGGTTCTCATACAGTCTACTGACCCTGTTTATTAAAATAAATATTCTGTACTATCGCTAAAGGGAAATACTTAAAGACACTGACCTCTGCTGACCTCTCGAAACGATGCAAAATAAATTTCAGATAATTATCTTCCCCTCATTACACAAGAAGCTTGAAACATCTGTGCCCTTGAAGAAGTTAGGCCAATTTGTCTATTCCGTCTCTTGTGTAACACAGCTGATGACTCCTCTTGGCATTCCCTAAGAAAACTTTTCGCTTGGGTCGGCATTCAATTACAAAGTAGCAATAAGCAGCAAATGATATCAGTGGAAGCCCAATCTCCAGAAGTGCAGTATAGCGCTAGTCGCAGTTTCAAAAGCCAAGTTTTATAAGGAAACACTTGGAGATGTCTTGAGGGCACGAGTGCTGCCCCTTCCATTCAAAATGCCAGAGAAGCTCTGATACAGTGTAATAAAACAAGGGAGTTGCGGAGTATATATTTAATGCCGGTAGCTACCTGAAACAATAATTCGTAGTACACGCCCCGCAGACCAGCACCTGTTCCTGGCAGCGCAAACACGATGCAGTGTTGTTAAACTCCTTATAAAATAAAAAATCTCAAGCTCATTCAAGCTTGGTAGATCGTGATGTGCAAATGCTCGTGGAGCGCGCATAATCACTGCTACTGATAACCGCTATTCTGCTAGAACGTCTAGAAATGATCGTTTTAGCCCACGCAAAGTGGACACTGCGGCAACCCCTCTGCAGGCGACGAAAAGGCAAAGTCTAGTCCCTGAACCCATCCTACGGATTTATCTCCCCCATGACTACCTCCAGCCTCCCCCCCTCGGGAAAGGTGTCGACGTTGGTGGGGGAAGAGGATGTCGGTTCGGCGGCTCATTCGGATGGAAATAGGCGGGATTGGAGCCTCCCTTTTCTAGAGGGGAAGAGGGCGAGAGAGATCCCCCTGGAAAAACTCTGATTCCCTACCCGCCTTCCGCACTCCCTGGGCGGGGAAATATGACGGGGGAGGCAGGAAAGTTACGAGCTGTTCCTCCGGTTTTACGACGGAGCCACTGACGGAGACCCAACCGATAAATCATTGCCACCTCTCGCCCAGAAACAACAGGAGAATGATAGTGATCCCCTCTCTTCTTCTCTTTGGTCTTCCGCAAGAGTGCCACACCTCAAGGATTCTCTTTGCGCCGAGGTTAGCTTACCGCGAAGATTTTGGCAGTACCGGAAGCTGTGGACACTACCTAAATTTTAACAATCGTATAAGTTAACTGCCTTCTAGAATAGCCCACAGTGTAATCCCTCAAAACGTGCGATAATTGAGTATGTCATTATCAAAACCAGGCTGCATACAGTAGCCTACCAACATCCTAACTTCTCAAAAATTAGCCATGTCCTAAATATTGCTACCTCTGCTTAACCCATACCCGGTGGGGTTTCAAGAGCATTTCTTTTGTACCGCACTGTGCCCACTGTGCTAGGTGTCTCGTGTGGAGTTGAGGGTGAGAGGTAGCCTAATCCCTCTTTTGAAAAGTTATGCTGGGGGTATACTGTATTTCAGTACGAATATGTCAGAAAACAGGAATTATTTCAGATTTAGTGAGCTATTTCACGGTTTAGGTGACCTTGCCCAGTGAGAGGTGGACAAATTGTGAAAATGTTCTATATGGAAGGTATATTGTAAATAGGCATTTTGCATTGAGTTGATGTCTGTAACCAGGAACACTGCTGGAGACACCATGAGACAGCCTGGTTTTGATAATGGCCTCCTCAATTTTTGAACCCAAGATGTAACGCGATTTCTCAATTTCCACATCTCACAGCAGATTGGAACCATCGCAACTCATGCTTTCCAAGACAACTGTCGTTTTCACTATTGAAATATGTGCCTCCTTTGTTCTTCGGCCAGCTGCTTTTATTCCCCTCCTTTCTTTTTTTTCCTTTTTTCTTTTTTCTTTGAAACATACAGTATCGCCAAGGGTCTCGCCTGCTGCTGCTGGTATATTGCACCTTCCGTTCTCTCCCACCCTCCCTTTTTCTAAGCTTGACAATGATGAATATTTAGAGCGCCGTGTGTTAAACCTGTGGGCAGGGGGAAGGCTCTCTGGGGAAGGAGCAAGATACTTGCAGCAGTGTTCTTTTGCCACTTTTACTCCGACATAAATTCGGGGGGTTGGTTTCCCTGACGGTAAAGGAGGGTTGTGGGGGAAACCATTTTATTCCTTCTTAAATATTCCGGGGAGCTCCCTTCTTTTTTAACTCTCTTGCAAAAACTAGGGGAGGGGGGGGGGAGGAACAAAAATGTGTGTGGTGAGATGTAGTAATGTCGGAGAAAGATTGTCCGATTCACTGCTGGGGAAACGAAATCGTGTGCGCCGCGAGACATTGTTTAAGGCCCGTTTCTTCAGAAGGAAGCGTGTTTTAAAGCCCGGGTAGGACCTGGAGTTGAAACAATATTAATCATTAGCTATTTTTTATTTCCTAGGGGGCCTCAAAGCTCCCTTTTAAGGTGATAAAAGGACCGTTACAGTAAGGAAATGAGGCCGCGAGGGAGTACATGCCCAGCGCATGCGGGGTTGTAAAACACATTTTTTCGCAGCTGTTCGCAGGTTAGAGTCTGAAAAGGGGATGGGGGGAGGGTCACACCCGGAATTAAACAGGGACCAATTAAGTATTCAGCTTTTCCCAGGTTTTTCTCCCGGAGAAGTTGCGATGCATGCAATGACTTTTCAATCCCCAGTGCTTCGGAGGCCAAAAGAGATGGCGGAAGAAGTCTGGGCTGTAATTGGAACAAATCCCAGGCATTCACGTTTACTACGTCGGCACCAAATTAGTTGGGAAGGTTCTGCCAGTGCGCATTCGACCTTCTGCTTTGAGCAATAGCTGGAAGGGAAGATGGGAAGGGTAGGGGGGGGGGGGAGAGAAAAGCTTTTGAGGAAATTGAGCAGAGAATTGTTGCAGCGCGTCTCCAGACGTTCATCCTTCCACTTCCAACTGCATTAACCGGGGGGGCCAAAGTTGACCGGACCACCCTTTGCAGAATCGGTTTTTGCCCCCTGCTGATACTTCCTTAGAAGCCAGGAACATACACAGACAAAAAATCGTGAATCGTTTTGACAAATTAGATCGGGATTGCGGAGAGAACGGCATAAAAAGATGTCAAGCGGAGCAGTCACGTCCGGAAGAATCTTTCTTTTTTTTACGTCCTGGAAGGAAGCGGAAAGACTACGACTTAATTCGCTTCCCAACTTTTGCAAAGGGGATTTTATAAAATTTCCAATGAGAAAATCGGATAAACTTTGTGACCAAGTTGGGGAAGTGAGTTAACAGATTCGTGTCTTGTTACCGGAGAGGCCCCTTTTGCTATGCGGTGCACATCTAGTTGCCTGGCTAAAGTTAGCTACTAATGTGGCACTTGGTTATAACCACGAGCAATGAAATTTCATTTTTCATTTCGCCTCCGGAGACTTTATCGGACTTGGGAGGTCTTCTTAAGCCAAATCCGGGTTAAGAGCTTAACCGATTATTTTTACAGTCTGAATATTTGCGGGTATGTAACGCCTCGGAGTGGAAAGTTTCTCTTTCCATACAACTCTTGCACTTTACACTTTTTCCCCACTTATACACCCAGAGTCCCAGAAGCATCCATTTCCGCCAGCCGTCTTTTGTGGATGGTGAAGTCATTTGGGAGTCACCACGTCACTGTCTGACAGCTTCCGAGTGGATCACCATGTCGAACTTGTTCAAACTTTTGTCTCCTCTCCTGAGAAAGTATAGGAAGCCCCTCCCCCTTCACTATTGTTCTATTCTCGCGGGGGATGATTCTTCGATGCGTCGACGGTCACAAGTTTTCTGCCATAAGTTGAGGGAAAGGGAGTGACGTCAGTTCTTTGCCCTCGGAGAAGACGACATCCAATCCGCAGAATTACCTTTGGAAGCTCTTTGAGGTTTTTGCTGAGTCGGTGTTACGTTTCTAGTCTCCCGGGAGAAGGAACAGAGGGCTGTTCTTTGGTATTAACTCGTTAAATCCACGCGCAGCTAGGATACGGTGTTTTATTACGAGCAGGCGGAGTCAAAGAAACAGCTCCTGTGTTTTCGAGACAAGGAAGGTATCCTGTGTTAGGAAACTGACAGGAACTGTACCCGCGTTCATATTGCAATTACGAGGATGGTCCTTAACCAACAGAGAAAATTTCTCGAAACTTCACTAAACTAATCTTGGCAACACTGCCCCACTACCAGGTGGCGCACAGGCTCCCTCTCTGCACTCTACTGCCTCTCTCAAGTGGGAAATGGTACTGCATGCACGTGGGTGATGAATCCCCATGAACAGACAGAGCCCTATCTACATGATTACAATGAGTGTTACTGAAAAAGATGCTGGCTAGATGATCTCACTTAGCTTCTTACCAACTATAGCTTGGTGACCTTAATTACCCGGGAGTGTATACCAGGTGTAGCCTAGTTTCCTTCCCAAGTTTGAGAGGATGCAAAAATGAGTCTATTAGCATGTAACATCGTAGAGTTTGCTGCAGGTGAGCCTGTGACGTGTCAGCATCAACATGCGTCCAGCGATGAGGACCTCGCTGGGGGATCAGTATAACGAGATTATCCGGTGAAACAAGGGGGGTACAGAGGCAGAAGAGGGGGGCAAGGGATTTTGGGGGCACTAGGGGGACACCCTTGTGCTTTACTTAGAGGACCCTATTCTCAACCAGCTTTCTACCTACTTTGTGCAAATCCCCTCGAGAAAACGTTGTCGGGAGGGCTTTAATTTTCAAGTCTCCGGATAATTTATTTTGGAGAGTTTCCTACCCGGGTTGGAGAAAAAGCTGGTTTGTGACGCTGTGCTTACAACCATGTACACGCCAACCCCCGGATTATAACGCTGGACCGGTCCTGGGTCAGTGTCGCGTAATGAGAAAATTTGCTGCCGTAATAACGCATAATTTTTCGATACCCTGCACCATTTTCCGGTTCCCCTCCGAAAAAAAAAATTTCGGTGCCGCACCTGATGAATATCTGAAACCTGTTCTTGTACTTTAGAGAGTCATTATAATGCATGCGCCGTGGCAGGGTTTGGATGAGATTTTTCCATTACCTAAATCCCAAACCGTGTCTTGTTTGCTGCAACATACCGGGTTGATTAATAGGTATCCGGAAGGGCACTTGGGTTTGTTTATGGCTGGGTGACATATTTTTTGGGAGGGAAAATACTAGGCGAATCCTTAGTCTGTGTAGCCGTATGTTTGAAACATTTGGAGCGGTAATGGCAATCAGGTCCTGTGTATGAGATGCCTGCGGCCTGGTTTGATAGGGTGCATCATGAATACTCTCGCCAACGCATTACATGATTAATGGGCGGCATATTTGGCAGAAATTAGCAATGGAACGAAGTACTGCTCCGCAATTAATGCGGAAGTGGGGACCCAGGAAATACTTGCGGGTTGCACTTTGGTTCAAAACTGCCTTGTGTATTCTACTGGAAAATTGAACTAATTTGTTCCCTCGTTTCTCTCTCTTTTTTTTACGCAGGTAAGTACCCGGCAGCGCTGCCTGAGTAATGGCGTGTAGCACACCACCTTTTTTGCCCCGTGATGGGTAAGTGTCGCCCAAGATAACTGTGGCACGGTGTGATGCAGTAACTCGTGTTTTATATAGAGGGAAAATTGAATAAGCAGCATTCATGCCCATAGTTTCTGAGAGGAGATCCGGCCGGAATATACGCCCATTATTCGCGGATTACGGGCGAAAAGCCGAGATCATTTCGCGAAATTTCGGAACTTAAACATTCATAAAGATTGTCAATGTTTCATTCGAGTTGGCAATCATACGGTACGAATAGCTGCCTCAGTATTGTGAAGAGGTCCATATACAGCCACTAAGGGAGGTAATGTTAACGTCTTTTCCTCGGGAAATTGTACTCGTAATGGTCAACAAATTTCACCCCCCTTTTGTTAAGCAGGGGGGGCCCGAGTTTGTCAGAAGGGGGGGCGGTTAACGACCAAACTTTGTACCCCCACCCACACCCAGCACTTTGCTTAGGATATGTTGTTTGAAGCTTACAGGAGACTATCTTGCTGCATGAATATTCTTCGCTTTGGCTCCATCCACGCGTTTAATCGCTCAATTAGGCAGGTCCGTAATGAGCTCGAAAACGGAAAGTATGGAAAGGGAAGAGTAAATAATGGGGATGGGATGACCTGAAACGTGCGAGACGTCTTTTGATGTCGAGATAACTCGGTGTATGTATAATCGGAGATTATACTCGGCCATCTTTTATGCAGGCATTTGGACCAGAAATTACTGAAAAGAATTGATGAGCAGCACTGACAGTGAAAGTTTAATAAAGAGATAATCATGTTTGCTGCAACATTTTTGTCCATGAATTTCCAGGTGTTGCTGGGGCAACCGCGGGGTAGCTTCATTTTTAAAGCGACTTCATGCGTAATTTTGTGTCCGCTGTCGCATTAAATTGCGTGCCGTTGAAGCTTTCATTCGAGGCTAGTAAATTTTTCGCAATATTCATCTCCGAGGCCTCTTTTTTTTGCGAGCTGCTCCGGGGGCTTAAAAGAGCGACAGGGCGGTCACACAACTGCGCCGTTTCCAAGTGTTCCGCAGAGAACCATTCCTGTTTCATTTACCGGCTGCACAAGTGCTGGGCCCACTAAATATTTCCTCTGCTAAATTGGGTTCCATTTTGGGGGGCCAGGCTATGTTCAGAGAGCTCGTTTTCCACTCTTCACACTGGGAACAAAGATTCGGCCGCAAAGGTCCCGCAGCACCCCCCAATTATCTTGTTGACACCTTTAGGCCCAGGTGATTGAGAACTCATCCTGAATCGGTGCGGCTCAAGGCAGGGTTAGAGAGTTAGAACTGGGTTTTAATCCGGCATGGTTTTATCTGCGGTTAACGGTTCTTTGGGAAAATGCAGGTCAGCTATGATTTGGGCGCAACTATCCTGGGCGCAAATTCGCCACTCTGCGAAGCAATGTGGCATTATTTCGCGCACAATGGGGAGGGTTACCACAAGCCGGATTATAGCCCCGGCCGGATTTCTATAGCGACCTCGACTCGACAGCACCGAAGGGCCCCGTAATAAAGTTCTCCCTTGAATTAACCCATTATCGCCACTACCCCCTACCCCTTCCCTTCCCCCTCTCTTTTGATTGCCCAGAGTTCGCGACTGCTCGAAAGCCCCAGCATTCGTAGACCTGACTCGTGAATGCGACGCCACGTTGATTAATTAGCGTTGTGAACATTACCGCAGGAGTGGTAATGCCGCCTGCTTTCCATGCAATTATTGCGGGGATCACTTGTAACCAGCGTGGAAAACTTGGACCGAATTTTCTTCGCCCACGAAGCGTCCAAATTTTGTGCTGGGGACCCAGTTTCGTTGCAGAAATTATCAGTTTTACAGTCAGTTCTCCGATAGATGTCGCCACTTTACCGGCCACTAGCTGGTGCTTCCATCTCTTGTCGGGAAGTGTTACGGTTTCGTCATTTTGCTTAATAATAATAGGACAGAAATGGAATTTAATAAATGGACTTGTGCACGTGCCGGAATTTTCGTATTGTTCAACCTACTCCTTTGATTGTCCAGGGCGTTCTCCTAGCTGGCTGCAGCCCATCGAAATCCCGGAGGTGGGTTGTCGCCATGGTTATCTTTTTAAGCTTGGCCTCGAGGGGTGGACCCGGGTGCAGGAGCATTTATTCGAAGGGCGGGTGGTGTTGCCTGGGCGGAATTCTGTTCTTGGAAGAGTGGCCTATAACTCTGGGCTGTTGAAGGCGGAAACCATTTCTCGTGCTTCCCAGGAGAAGGAAAGGAGAGTCGGGGGGCCATCCCGCATAATTAATTCACTGCAGTTAAAAGACTGGTAGCGAGGGAGTAAAATTACGCTCGCCTGATGTATAGTCTGGAATTTAGAAGACGAATTGGTAATGATTATCAGGATAAAGCCCCACTGTGGGAGTAGCGTAGTATGTAAATTCCGGCATTCTTTTCTGCCGAGCGTGAGAAATGCTATTATCTAGTAAAGTGCAGGATGATGCCTCGCCTTGCAGCAGCTGCTTCCATGTTTTTGGCAGGCTCCAGAGACTGACTGACATTGGTTCAACTTGCACCGGCTTCGTTAAAGTGGAGTAATCAGCAGAATTGCACTTATACATATAATTTTGCGGGGGGAGGGGAGGGGGGATTAAAATATGCTAATTTTTTAAAGCAGGCTGAGCACCTATAGCGGTTGCAAAAGGCGGGCCCTTTTGCTTTGGGACCGGATTTTTGTGCCCCCCTCAAAAAAAAAGGGCTGCTCTTTCATGTCAGATTCTATCACGGCGACCAGGCTCAAATCCCTGTTGTATAATTCGCTTTTGTTCTCTTTTGGAGTTAAATGCATTAGTCCGCACCCTGACACAAGCGGCTAATCTTGATATATACATCACCATGGGATTGGCGATACGATGTCCAGTTTGACATATTGCTAGTTGCGCTTTCAACATGATGGTTCGTAGATAAAACTTGGGCTCACAAGCGGTCCCTCTAGTACATCCAAGTGGCCCTCCCTGCAAGCCTAACCCGAGGCATAAAGTTAACATGACTGGGGCTGGAAGTTTACACGGGCAAAACAAGGCTACAAAGTTGAGGGTTAGGCAAACTGAGCGGTAATGGCGCCTTCCTTAACTCCCTACCTACTACGTTGATACTTGAGACGAATTTGGAATCTAACTTCGGAGACCAGTCGAAGTTGGTAATGACTACGGAAGCAGAGCTCCCCCCCNCCCCCCCCCCCTGCCCATAATTTGAGAGAGTCGCCCCCGCAGGCGATAACGGTCTGGGCGAAACTTGGCTTCCAAGGGAGAAACAGACGTCTGTGCATCACGTGGCCTGACCCTTGGAGAGAGAGAGTAAGAGAGAGAAAGCTGTAAGTGGCACTAGACACCCACACTTCTGTCCATTCGCGCAGACACCGTACTTCCATTAAGGGGGAGGCCGGCCTCAGGGATCTTTCACCTCCAGGAGCCTTGGAGCAACACGAGTCTGTCCCTGCCTCGCAACCTATGCTCCCGGACCGTATACCGCGCTTAGTCAACTTGCTTGGAGTGCAATGTTGTTTTGTCTGATTCTCCACGAGAATCTGTGGCAAGAGAAGCGAGCGCCTGAGTGGCAGGCAGCGGGTTAAACAAGAGAGGCGGATGGGTCATCTACCTCGCAGGATGAAACGGAGAAGAGGAAATGCGACCCTTTCTCACACACCACATACTCTACATGTGTGTGTTTCGCGTGCAGTGGTTTGCTGATAGCATGTAGATGTGCATGTGCATTTCGCAACATTGGTGCATGTGTTGCAAGGCAGGACAGTGTATTGCTGTGTAATAATTATGATGACGTGCTGTGGCTGTTCGGAGTGGGTTCGGTGAATCCCACCAAATTACTGCGTGTTTTAACGGGGTCATCAAATAATCGAGGTACAAGGTGTGTCATGTTGTCCTGACTCCGGGTCACTGCATAAAATCTGATGTTTTCCCGGGGCATACTTTTTAAATAATTTATTCCGCTTCAGCCCTGCAGCATTCACAACTGATTGTCATGGCTACCAATGACTTTGCATGTTGAGTTACAGCCTTTGATAGTGGAGGGGGGCAACAATAAAAGCGATAATAAAATCGATCCTGCGATTTCAGGGGTAGCCGGATCCAATCGATAGTCGCCTTTATGGCATCGATAGTCCCCTCCACAACTTCGGAAACTAATATGTCCTACATTCTGTGTCAGGTTACTACTCCAGAGCCAAGTAGGCCACCAGCTTACGTGACGGCTACATGTTACTGCTACAGACGTTTCATGCAGTTTGAACCACCCCGAGTCGGCTGTTCCGACCGGTACATCCGGTGGAAAAAAAGACACATTACTTTGTCGAAATTGGATTAGTGCTGCGAACAATGTCCAACACATCAGGACCTGCTTGCAACCCCTTAATGATACCGATGTAATCACCTTTTCCCCACCAATTGTGTGGGAGCATAAAAATAGATTTAATTCCGTGCCGGCTACGCATTTGGAACCACCGTGTCGTACATTTTTCCTTCTCACGTGCCTATCCAATATCACCTGGAATTTAGGAGCGGCGGAGGAGGGAATAATAATGCGTAAGTGCTCTACTAGGGAGGCTTCCGGAGGACAGTAAAAAATGGGTCGTGCGCCATGCAAAGTTTCAATTTGTTGCTGGCCCCGACATGGAAGAGTTAGCTCATGAATCCGCCTCGCTTTTTGAAAAAAAAAAATTAGGAAAAAATCCCGCCCAACCCTCCACTATACTCCCTGTTTTTTACCCAATCTCTTCAACAAGGCCCGTGATGAATTACGCTGCTAAAGGCGTGAGGCGGAAGCTCTAATAAGCCCACGACTGCTTTCTTCCGCTCGAATCATAAAGTCAGGGTGATTATTGTTTCGTAAATAAATAACCCAGTTTGGTTTTCCGCACGCCCAAGGGATTAAGCCTCTATAGATGTATGACTAGCATTGAAAAGTCGATGAATTCTATAGTCTTGGGTTCCTCCCATTGTATATATATTTTTACATATATACAATTCTTCCAGTGCACTTAGGGTCCTGGAATAACAACCGCAGCGACCACCAGAATTTGCGAGGAGAGAAATTCATTCTGAAAACTTGTTGGAAGGCTTCCCATTCCAAAAGTAGTGACCACGTAACGGTCGTGAGAGGGGGTATACTTCACTATCTTTTTTTTCCTCCCCTTTTAAAACCTCCCTCTGCCCACCCCACGGGAGCAGACATTGGATCACCCCTCGGGCTCTGTAAAAGTGTTATTCCCCCGGGGTTGTTTTGCGTCCTCCTGATTCATACCCCGCCGCCTCTCCGTGCCCGCCGCCTTATTAAATCAACCATAATGACCTCTCCATTCCCCCGCCGGCCTGCCTAAGAACCGGCCGTAATTTTTACCCCTCCCCCACTTTTTCCTCTCCCCTGCGAAGTTTTGCACGGAAGAGACGCCTGGCGGCCGGATGATGAACCTTAGAGAGCCTACACTCCATCATAAGCTCGACTTGCAATTTAATTCCTTTCCCCCAGCCTTTCGTGCTAATGGCTTCCAACTGGCCTACGGTTAACGGCGAATTATGTTTTTATTGGCTAGGGCCAGTGCTCAACTTAAAATGAAACGAACGCAATGAATGGAGGATAATAGGACTTAATCTACCCAAGCTGTTGGGGGGGACCCCCCGTGTGTTATGAAGTTTTGCAGTATGATCGTGCTTCCGACGGTTTGGCCTCGCATTAGGCATCCTAATGTTGTGTTACCTGCGCTTGATTCAACGCTTTTCCGTGCTAATTATTTTAAAACTGTGCTTGTAGCCGGCGGGGATGAAGGCGGGAGGTCGTCAAGGGGTGGTGTGATCTTAGCCTCGCCTGCTCGCTAGACTACGACCATTACCGTAAAACACTGTCATTTCTAGTTTAATGGCGCATCAGGAAAGCTTGTGTGGGTGTGGTGCAGCCACGCAAAAGCGGCTTGATGACGTCCGAGGAGAAAATATATCTATAGTATATCGGGGAGGTAATGAAATAGCCCCTGGTGTGTGTCTACATATTGGAACTAATGAAAGCATAAAATTAGGGCGTAAAACTCGCGGGTTAGTGTGTTGCGCGCGGGTTTAATACAATCTGGTGTTTTTGTGGTTGCCATGTCCTGCTAGATATGTAAATAACATTTGCAACCCCAGTGTTGTTTATTTTCTACTGATGGCGAGGGGGGATGTCCAGTTCAGTGACTTTGACAGGGGCTGCATGAGGCCATTATTAGCGAGTAATAATTTTACAGGTGTTGTGCACACATTTACCTGTTGCGCGATACAGCAAATGTAAATTGATACTTGAGTGTGATGTGTATGCAATTAATCTAACTTAATAAGGGGCCAAAGTATTGATTCCTGGTGATTAACGAGGGGATTTACAAATATCATCGTGGATTATGCAAAGATGTATTATTATAACAAATTACTTTTGATGGACGCTGGCCTCGCCAACATATGACAGCGTAAATTAATTATATTACGTTTCAATTAATTTTCATGTAGACCCATGTAAATTATTGGATTACAGAGTCCATTGAGCGTTAAAATGAAACAGTGATACTTATTGAGAAAAATGGAAATGCACGTTGAAATATCAGAAATTAAATGACAACTAACCCCCTCCATTTTTTCTGCACGGAACAAACACGTTGTAATGACATATTGTAAATTTAAATCCAGCAATTAACTGTATTGTAGTTAACCGTGACTGTTGTAACGCACTACATGCAAATGTAAACAAGCAGGCGTCGAAGCGAAACTAGTGTTTAGAAAATGCAATGTCCATGCAATTTGAAAAAAAATGTACGAGCATGTACTCTAATTGCATTGTTGTCCTAGAAATAAAAATGCGGTTTGCACACACCAGTTTCAGATGGATAGATCAGATACGCCGGCTGTTTTTTGAGTAAGTGCGGCAATCGCATTTATTATTAAAACGTCAGGCATGTTTGGCTTTTGCGGTGGTGTGTACACAAACAGAGGCACCCTCGACATGACAGCAAATATAGTACCTGGGCCCAGGAATTATAGCATTTACAGTGGGATAACAGCTAGCGAGCGTGATGGTCATGTCGGCCAATTTGTGAACTCTACCGCCGGTTGTGTACGAGTGCTCCGATCCATGCGGATTCGCCCACTGCGGGTATTTTCCGGGATGATATAATTGCTGATTTGCGGTCCTGACCAACTTCCGGGGCGTACCTGAGTTCGTGGCCCTTATTCGCGAAAAAGAATTACTCTGAAAGCGAGCGTGCCTTTTGCCTATTGTTCAAACATTTACGTGAATTTACCTGTGACTGTTTATTCGCCAGGGAGCGAAACCTGCCGATTTTTATTGTTTTGCAAAATTGGTGTATCCGGAGCTGCCCTCAATTCAGTTGCCGATGAATAATGAAAATCGAGTTTGCCCGTACATATTCGGAATTACCTTGCGATATTTGCCAATATTAGTTTCTGGCTGTAAATTGAAGTCAATTTTCAAAATCCTTGCGACACTGGTCTCCGTTGTCTCGAAACACAATAACACGGTTTGCCATTTCATTACCGTAATTGATGTGTTGGCTTAATCCTGTCTTCAGGAATGAAGTTTTTAATCCTTTTAGTGTCACTGTCGAGACTCGGGGCTCCAGTTCTTATATATACCGAGCGACGAAACAGGCGTTTAACTTTATTTACGGGTCGAATTCCGAGGCGTTTTCTTAATTGTTTAACATGTTTGCGTTTGGATTTACTTCCGTGACAGCCAGTCCCCTTTAAATTTTAAAAAAATCCAGGGAGTGGGAGAGTTTCAGTTTAAGCCAATTAGACTAAGCCTTCCCCATCCTATTTTTTTCCGCAGAGATAGCGAGGTAAGCGTTTCAAGAGATTTAGAGGATAGCAGTCAAATTTATTCGCGACCGGATTGCCATCTGCAGAAAACGAGCCGCGTCCAAATGTGCTAATCTCGCTCGCATAAATCGAATCGCAGCATATATGTTCCCCCGGACGTGGGAAACACGTCGCGAGCACATACCACGTTCTACAAACACGCATCTTATCAGCTGTTCCATGGTTTTTGCAGCACCGGTCTCCCCCCCCCACCCCCCCTCCCCCACCCAACTTCCTTTTCCAACAGAGTTAATGAAAATTTGATAGGGCGTTTTGAACCAGCTCGGTTTTGGAAGCCCGGATCCAGCCCCGGAGATGCTGCAGACTCCAAACCCGGAATATCATGATTTATGCCATCCCTGCATTCTTTGGCCGCCATTAATCCACAGGCCCAGAGATGACTTATTCCTGGTCGCAACACTACACAGCTCCCACGGTGTGTTTTGCTGTTTTGGGTCCGGTTTTACAGCTATACCGGACTGCGCCAAATTGTGGCAGTAATGACGTCATCCATGCAAGATGACTACCCATTGCCGCGCTTAACCTCCGCTGTATTTGGGCTAAGTAAGCCAGATTAAACCAGAAAATGGACGCGTTCAAAAGGCTCGGTTTTTTTTGCAGTGAACGGCGGTTGTTGGTTGTATCGGAAACGGGTTTTTCCTCCTCTCCAATCGGTCTATAAAATTAATGCACATACGTTCATATTGAGCAAATTTGTCAGACCATTGTTCTGACAACGTTGCCAGAGTTACTCCTCAGGGGTTCAAAAAATAATTCACACTGGTATTCTCTGAGGTTCGTTCTAGAGCTTTGGCAACGTCGCAATCGTCGGCCATTTTGTTTCCCCCAAGCGTAGCGTTGGAAATAGATGCAGTGCAGTACACTTACTATACGGAGAAAGCTTGCCCGCTATTACTGATAATGCCAATCGTGCACGCTGCATCGAACTGTGGTGCGCATTCGGTTGCGTTAGTTAAAAAAGCCATCTATATCCTCCTGAGACCTGATGTCCAATATATTGGACATCAGGTCTCAGGAGGATATAGTAATATGCAATTAAATCCTTAAAATATGGGCCAATATATTGCGATAGTTCTTGTCCCACTTATTTTGTAACCAGTTTCAAGAACAAGGACAAGGATGGCAAGTAATGCAGCAAAACCCGCGAATTAATATTGCAAGGATACCCCCCGTACGGTACTACGTGAAATTTATTATTTAAGGTTTTCGGTATGGCAGGATCTGTGGCCGCTTGTCATAATGGACGGTTATGAGCTGCATTACAGGGCTCCAGGGAGCGAATCTAGTCGCGCTGAACGCCGCTTTTGTATTTTCCGGGGGACAGGAGTGGCTGCCGAGATGGTAGAAATTATACACTGGGTTTGAAAGCATCCGGTGCTAATTAATCTAAGCGCTACAGGACATTTCTGCATTTCTTATTCTGTATACGGATTCCGAATTGGAAATCTGTTAAAATCCGATTTTTCCCCCCACCAAAATGTGAGGGAGGGGGGGCCAATTTCACCCCGCCTCCCCCCAGTGAGTGATGAGCCAGCAGCAGGCGACAGTAACCCGACAAGAGGAGGACAGTTATTCACTTTGATTCAGCCATTTTTTTATCGGTTGTCAATCCACTGCAGTGGAGGGCTGCGGTTTTGTTTCAGTTGGGAGGACAATGCAGTGGGCGCCAAAATGGTTGCGGGGCATGAATATTGGCGGCACTGGCACAAAAAGAGGGTGCTGTTTAGGCACAAAAAAGGGGGGTACATTTTTGGGGGGTGCTTTGTACGCACATGGCAACACCTCTTATTTCCAGACAAGGGCTGTCCAATTGAACTGACATTGTTATTAAGCAGTTAAAGGTAAATAAAGTAAGCGAGTGACCCCCCCTGGTGATGCAGGCTCAATTTCACGGGAATATTCCCTCTTAAAATCTTCTTTCCGCCTTAGGGAATCGGGAAGAAAATTGCGGAAGTCTGATTGTGATTAAAGGCCGCGGAGCGTGCAAAGTCAACATTGGGAGAGGTGGTGGGCTGGGTTGGAGGGGGGGGGGTGACTTTTCGTATATCAAGCCAGATGAGCGAAGTGGCTTGATAATGCTGTTATGAACGCTGACTTGTCTGATAACGCAATTGCCTTGATTGTGCCGATCTTATATTTCGCTCTCTTTTCTTTTCCACCATTTTTCTTGTGTAAACCTTTCCAAGTGCCAACCGAAGAAAATTTTCTCGCCCCGGAAAAATCTTGGGGAGCGAGAAAAAAAAAGTTTTATTTTTTCTGTGTGTGTGAACACCCGTTCTTAGCATGAAATTCTCGGCTCCCTCGAGTAAATGGCGGAAAACCCACCAGGAGGAAAAGTACTAACAATAGGCGGTTAATCACTATTTCAGAAGCTCCCGAAACTTGTCGAGGTCGTGCTGAATGACAACGTGATTTTCTGTCCCATTCCTTTTTCCACCTCCAGACAGTTAATTTGCTCCGTTGCTATTCTTTTCTTTTTTCTTTTAGTGTGAACCCCGCCATCTTGTGATTGTCTGGGTAAAGAAAAGCGTGTCCGGTAGTTACTGGCTGTCGCAAGAGTCACGCACCTTCCTATATTTTCTCCGGGCAATGACGCCATGCTAGAGCCGACTTGTAATCAATCAACAGTATTGCAAGGATTGATATCCGTGCGTGACTGTTTCGCCGGGTATGACTTAGAGATTTTGCAATGTAATTAATTACAGCCAAACCTGCAAGACCACAAACTTTATTCGCCTATAATGAAATATCCGCACACTTTTTTTTTTGTTGTAAACGGTGGGGAGCAACATGAATTTCGTTATGGAAATCGTCTTTGACTTTTCCGGGGAGTTAAATTACGTTGGCGGAATACGGCAAAGTCTAATTAATTTTAGCGGCCCCGGCTCTATAGTGTTTTCCCCGGATCATTTCGTAAGGCTTTTCGTTCGGGGCTTGCTAAGGCACATAATTCCGACATTAAAAGTAATACATCGCCATGATTACTCTGGTGTTCTCCATAACTCCTGGTCGTCCCCATGTGTTTCTTACGGCGCATTTAGTGACCATTTGCATATCCCCGTTATATTATTCCTGGCTCTGTTTTTGCCAGGGCTGTAAATTCAGTAGCCCAAGCCTCTTTCCCCTTTAGTTTATGCTAACCGAATGCAGATTTCCGGGTCACTTTACGCACTCTTGGGCCGTTCTTGCCAATCCGGGATTTAATCTTCATCGCAGCGGGACTTAATATTAGTCGCGGAGTAGCGCATTTGTTCCCTTGATGACTTGGGTTTCCCATCAGTGAAACTGAGCACTGGGAGGTGATAGCGTCGAGTTGTTTGTTAACTCGCGGAGTAATTATTTCCCGGTTTATGCCGTTTTCTGGAATGATTAAGGTTGGAACATGAATGGCCTCTCCGGGTTTTGTTATCAGGAAGTGATTAAGCAGTCAACTGAAAATGAAAATATTTCTGTTCTCTATCATTTTTTTCTTTTCTTCGAGCTTCGTATAAGCTCCGGCAGAAAGTTGCAAATGTTAGATACACGTATGAAAGAATGACAAACGGCACTCCACAAGTTTCACTGAAGTGCTCCCGGCCTCATGTTTTTAAACTCTTTTGTGCATGTCTTCTGAATATTCTCACTCAGTCCCTTTGATGCTTTTCACTTGATGCTTTCCCTTCCCTCTTTTTTTTGCACTCCCTAACTTATACTCTTTCCTATGAGTAATACGAAGATCAAAAGAGCAGCGGCTTTTTAAAAAATGGAGGAAAAAAGATTGGCATAGAGCCGACAAGGGGATCTGCACTGGGTGTTTGTACTATAGTGAATGTAATTTTTTTATCTACTATGTAGAACACTGTCAGGTTCTGCGCAGGCTTCTGTAATTTCAGCAACTCCCAGCTTCTACGGTTACCAGAAAGGTGCACAATAATTACACATCCCCGGCAGCCGAATATATGCATAACTTTGCCCTGCACGAGATTAATTCCATATATACCTGGGCCGGAGAGAGAAGCGACGCATCATTCAGAGTAACTGGAGTGGACAAAGTAAAATGAGAAACGACGTTTCGTATTGACGCTTTTCATATATGGAAAAGGCTCCGGTTGAGAGAGCAGCATGTTCGTTATTGTCAATTAAACATTCCGGGGGTGCAATAACCGTAAAAATGATGTGTTTAAAAGGCTTCGGCGGGGCTTAACTGCGCCGGTAGTCTACCTGAGTGGTTGCATTGGCGTTTTTATTGTGATTTACGGCCAGTTGATGCCATTGTGGTGGAGCTTACTTGTTTGGAGATCTTGTTTTATCGACACCTTAAAGGGAAGCTGAATTGTTGCACCGCACGGCACCAGAAGCCAGCTGGTAAAAAATTCAGGCCTCCAGAAAGCACACGACTTGGAGACGGAACAATTTTGTCCCGTCTGGATTTTTTTGGCACGTGATTTTCATGTCGAGTCGGTCCAAATTCCAGCTTTTCTCCCCAGCTGATATCCTCACCTGAGCACGTAGATTGATCAAAATAGCCGGGAGCCTAGAACAACACGCGGGCAGTCTCTCGGTCCGGTGGCCAAATTGGAAAAGCGAGTCCATTCTGGGGACTAAAGCATACATTCTGGGTCGGACCCAGCTTTGTCGATATACTCTCCCCACAGGTTTGTCCTCTGCAGTCTTGTCACAACCCATCAAATAATAGTTAGGTCCCACCCGATTTGGTGTCAAGACATCGCTTTTTTTAAGAGGAAGATCCGAGGCCAGGATGAGTTCTTGGCGGCATCTGGCGTCTGGAGGAGCGAATGAATAGGAGACGAATGACGCTGCAAAAACTGATGAATTATTCGCGTCATGTCACTCGATCCTCCTTGGTTTTTTTTGTGGCATTTCTGAACCGGGGGGGTGCGTGACAGGAAATGTCCGAGTATTTTGTGGTCACAGAGCTCGCTTGTCGTTACTTCCTTTTCTCCAAAGTTTTCTGTCGAGGAAAATGGAAAGGGCAGCGTCGTGCGATAAAAGGAGGTGCCAGCTTTGGACGATGACGAAACGGTTGGAGATAAGTGACTATTTTGAACCGGAGTATGCGTATGGGTTAAAATAAGAAGTGTCAAAACCAACCTGGCTTCTTAGGTGTTTTTTTTTTAAATATAACAAAAGTGGTCAACTTTTCGCAGGATCAAAAAAAGGATCCCATTTGACGCGTATATCTGCAGGATGCCCGTCTCTTCGCTTGGTTTGCTCTTTTCTTCCGCCCGGAGAAGTTACCATAGCGAATTTATTGGGCTTGTCACATCCCAGCTCCGGCTAAGGCTCGACCCTGTCATCTTTCCGTGTTCCCTTGTGGGCTCCAACTTCCCTACCAACTAAAGAAAGAAAAAAAGAGAGAGAGAGGAAGACATTTTCTCTCGATGTTCCGTCTCTGTTCAGGTTCGACCCTTGACACAACACTGTCAAAGTTTAGCTTGTGGGCACTGCACATAACCTAATTGCACTTTCCTGAGTCATCATGTCAGAGCGGACAAGTGCAACTGTTGATTTCCAGCTCTGAGGAAGACAGGAACATGTTCCATGTGTTGCCAGCTCTTGGAAAAGATGCCAAGACGCGCGGATGGGGAGTTAGGGGAGGAGGGAGAATGAGGAGTGGAAATGGCGAGGACGTTATTTCCCATGAGAGGCTGCAGCATCCTGACTGTCCTGGCCCTGGGAGGCTTCTGATAATTAGATGAGCCGCTGCCAGGCGACCAATCCGCTGAAGGAAACAAATGGGAGTTGGGTGATGAACGCCTCGTGTCACACTGTCGATGCTGCTCCAACATCGCAGCCAATGTCGCTGTCGTTACGTGGTTATTTTTTTGTCTATGGTAGTGGGTGCGACCGCATCAGAGCATAGGACATACCCAGGATGCAGCTGACATTGCGTCATTAACTGCGAAAAATGCGTGTAATAATGTTGTTTGGTGTCCACACAAAAAAATTACAGACACTAATCATGAACTAATTTAAGTGCACGTCATATGTTGTTGTTCCTTTCTGGTCAACCGGACGGACATTGCCTTTAATGAGAACGTGGAAGAAATGTTGACAATTCATTATTCCCACAATGGACCTAATTTTGTTACCATATATTACCAGGATATAAGGCCCGTACCTGGAGGCACGCGAGGCCAAACATGATGCTGCAACGTAAACAACAATTTTGCACTTTTTCCCTCCCCTCTCCCCCATGTATTTTCGGCCATCGCCCTCATCCCCACCAGAACCGCTGCAAACTTTTCCCTCCGGTACGCCTCTGGACTTGTACCATAGCATTTACTTCCTCCTCGCATGCTGGCTCCATAAATCTTTATCTCTTTTGTGTTACTATCGTTGTAAATCCGCTTAGCGAAATTAGATTAAGGTCGTAGCAAAGTAGTGTATTAAGCTCGGACAATGGCAGAGACTAACGTTTTGTCTTGGTGCTGATTATTAAACGGCCGCATCGTGAAATCTAGAATCCGGGCTCTGCCTGTGCCGTAATTAAAACAAGCTAGCCTTTCCATCGATCCTCAAAAGAGCTTTTCCCCCGCCGGCAGAAACCGTGGGGTGTGCTTGCATTCATGAAGCACCAAGAAAGAAGAAAAAGTGAGCTTTGAGCAGAAGCATCTGTCAAGGTAGAAGGTGTATTACATGATCTTCATGCTTTTCCACCCCTCCCCGGGTTTTCTCTCCCTGACAAATTACACCTTGGAGCATCCGGAAGATTTATGAAGCCTTGCGTCTGATGTCCACTTTGAAAATACTTGTCGCATGAGAAGCTGATATCCACTACCTCCCATGCGGTATATTGGCGTAAACAGCAAAATTTGGGGGTCAATAACCGGCCGGATAGGTAGGCCAAAAAATGTTTCGGACAATGACTATTTTTGGTGCATAACTTACTTTTTTGCGCATACATCAATGTCATTTTCAGAGCAGCCTTCTGGCTATTGGTAGCAGGGTGTCACTCTTCCCTTTTGCGTGGGCTTTAAGCTGTACACACGAGCATGAGCGCTTTTTCTCCCCTGAGGGTGTGAAAAGCAAGGTGCACACTTGATCCTTTGACGTGGTTCACGATGGTGCTATACTGTAAGCCACCTATCCCCCACACATTTGCGCATTCCTCCAGTACCATGCAGTGTCTCCTGCAATACCCGTTATTTGTGGCCTGGCTTCTGCATCCCTCGAGGGACGTTTATTTTTTAAAACCCAACCCAAAGTGCGCATGCGGCACGTATATTAACACTGTATGGGGACCTGAATTATGCATCAGGTTCAACAGAAGTTTAGAGGACCTAGGTGAGAGACAGGAGTACAGCAAACTACCTTTGTGCTAACCAAACACATGGGAGAAGGGCTGGCCAAGGCTGTTTGCCCAAAGAATAGCAAGCAAAGGCGGAATATTCTGGTGGTCTGGCCACAACTTTTTTGGGGGGAGCCTAAAGTCAAGGATTAGCCTGGGGGCCTGGATTACTCCGGCTCATATTTTTTTAGCCGCCTTTCCTCCGGTTACCCCGGGCCAGAAGAACGTGATAACCGCGGCTTAACAAGCCTGGGGAGAGCCATCTCTGGGACCAACAACGGCCAGCTATTGCCTGGACATCCAAATCCACCAGCAATTTGAGAGCCATTTTGTTCCCGGCCGTATGCTCAGGAATGGCGCATTTGGGCCTGTTTTTATGTGCAGCTCGGAGGAGAACTCTGCTCCAAAAAAAAAAGGACCCGCAAGTTTTCTTCCCTCCTTCGAAGAGCAAATGAGAAGCCTCGGCTTAAGATCCTCCGGGCTTCTTATCCCCATGCCGGTGGGGGGTTTGACATAATAAGTGGGTATTGGTTTCCTTTATTTGCTGTGAGATCACCAACTTTGTAAGACTGGCCATGATGAAAAGAGAAATAAACAGTGGACCCCGCCTGCTGAATTATGCAGGGTAGATTAAAATGACCCTGTACACGCGCCAAGTACTAACACAATTTGAGTCAGTCGAAAATAACCTGGGGCTGTTGAGGGACCTGGAACCGCAGAAGCCTCAACCGCAAACCCACGAGAATCCCCTTTTTTTGGATTTTGCCCAAAGGAAGAAGCGAGGATCGATTTCCAGTCAGCAGCAAGGAATAGTATGTCCTGATTGATTAAGATACTGTTACAGTCGCATTATTCCGAACTATTGTGCGGGGCCAGACTGCGCTTCCTGAAACACACTGCATTCTAAGGATGGTACCGGGTTACCCAAATAACTTTGCCTTTTTTATACTAACAGCCCTCCCTCCTTCTACTTGAAAATTGGAAGAAGGGCCTTTCTCCTGGGCGTGACGTATGCGTCTCGTGAGCGAGATTTACTTCTTCTCCAACCCGAGCAATGGCCCATTGCTAGCCAACTGCTTCTGCCTCTGTTTCCTAATCCCCTTTTCTCCGGCGGCTCAGGGCCAGTTTCTTTTCAGGAGGAATTGTCTTGCAGGAATTTTGCACTTTTTTGGAAAAAAAGAGAGCATTAATAACCAGACCTGTGGACAGATATGGGGATTCTTTTCAGTTCGGGCCAAGTTATTAGGGGCCCACAACAATGGGACGGGAAGCTCCCTATGAAATACCCTGTAGTGTGGCAGCTACAGTAAGTAGTGCGTGAGCTGGCACAAATTGACAACGGGCTCCCGCTCTGTAATTTGCGAACTATTTGTCGCCTTGGAAACCGACGTTTGCCTCTCGGAGGATGGATGCAATTAGAGGGTGCTGGGGCTCTTCTTGTTCGCAGTTAAGCTGATTAAGGAGAAAACAAAGCGTTTGGATGGGAGAACGAGGCCAGCCTTTCTTGATCAGAGAGCAAGAAGTGACCACTGTGAGGTTTTGGTGCAAAAAAAAAGTACATATCCAAGGGGCAGTAAGTGGTGATTACTCCCAGAGGGCTGTCGGTCCTTGACAAAGACGAAGCGTTAATACAGAGCTTCACATTTTGGTTGCTTTCTTCTCCGTGGGCTTAATGGAGAAGTGACGTGAGTAAACTTCTTCTTTTTTTTTTTGCGAGGGGACCGGTTCTCTCAAGGGGTGGCCTACAAGACATTTCCTCCCCTTTCCATCTATCGAATGCCATTTGGGTGAAAGCTTTGCGACACCGCTCGCTAGTCATTTTCGTCGGCCATCATTTTTGCAGGGGAAGCCTAGTATAACGGGGTTAGTGTATTATGATTGCATCTTTGCCCGACGAGAGATTACCGGGAAACCGTTATGGGCTTCGGATCCGCACGTGGGTGAATGTAAGTGGCACTCATTAATACAGAATCTATCGATTTTCTATTTCCGACTCCTTTTTTCAAAAAAGAAAAGGAGCTGCCACGTGCCGTGTACCGGTATCAGGGGGTATGAGTCTGGGGAGCCTTGTTGCAGATGTGAAATCAACAGGGACGTAATCAATTTTCGGAAGCTGAAGCTCAACATCCTTTAGGGTATAAAGCCATTTAAGCTGTAAAAAAAAATTGTGGATGGGACGTAACAGTGGTGCAAAAAACGTACAAAGTAAAAAAAATATAAAATTAGTGAGCAGTGGTGAACCTTTTCTTTAAAAAGTGTGCAGCTTGTCCAATAATAATATGTACTAGAATAATTTTAATTCTTATTTTATTTAATGGCAAATTTTTTTTGTTAGAAAATCTTAGCACACGCTGGCAACATCGCGGCGCGGCGTTGTCATTTTGGGCGCCAAATTGAATCGCACTTTCCGGGTGTCGAAATTGAATAAGGATGCTCATGAGGTATATGGTGACGGTTTCACTGAGATGCAGCTCTTTGAGTTCCTCCTCACTCCGGGTTGTGTCGTGGCACCGAGAGGAGGCGAAGGAAACCGGAAGAAGGTTTTGGGAGGAAAGGTAGGCGGGGGTGTACGGTATAATCCGGGGGTGGAGGGTATCCATGGAAACGCGGCAGTGATGCCACCAACAGGTGCAAATTGCGTTCAGGTTTTAGTTTCCGCCCTCAGACGCCGAGGAAGCCGGAGGGGAAAGACTCAGCATCAATTCCGCATTTCGGGAGGATTTACTGCAAAGGACCGGCTACGCATGAAGATCAAATCCCTGGGAGAGTTTGGCCAACGACAGGGTTCCAGGCTAGCTAGTTCCTGAAACTCGGTTGTGTAACACAGAGAGCGAGAGAGAGAGGGCCAGGTTTAATTGGAGTAACTCTGAATAAGCAAAATCTGCTGCTGTTGCTCGATATCTTTTAAATGATTGATGTATGTTTATCAATTTGTACTCGGCTTTCAACTACTTTTTGGACGAAGACGTGGAAGTGCATTAATATTTTCTCTCTCTTTTTTAAACTGAGCAGCTATATGCGATCTATAAAGCTCACGGAAAGAGCTGGTTATGTGATATACTTTTTTCTGAGAGCCCGGAAATGCAGTATTCAGAGAGCTGCCACCAGTCGAGGTTACTTAGGAACAACAAGTAAGTCACATTAGGGCCAGAGCAGGAGGCGATGCCACGATATGAAAAATTACATCCCGAGGAGCAAGCCTTGGTTCACCGGATTCGAAAGAGGAATTCTTGGCTTTTCCTGTAGCTAAGCTCTCGTTTTTAGACCTGTTATCGCCGATTTTTTTTAAAAAAAGAAATAGAGTGTTAGATTTTTTTTTTGCCCCCCCTGTCGGTGAAAAGAGTGGGTAACGTTGCTCGTATGATGGCGTCAGTCGCTTGGGAAATGGGGCTGTGAATTTGCCTTTGATCGTTAAGATGATGAATTAGGCCTGCTACCCCTACCAAAAATATAAAGTGTTTTTCGGCCTGATACTAAGTGGGAGGCGATTTATCTAATAATTCACCCAAGTGTGCCCTGGGTTCTCCAAATAATTTGTTAGCGGCCTTACACCCTTCAATATGGGCCTTGCATCACTTAAGCCAGGACGTGCGGTCACCAAACCTCAGACCTTGATACAATTTATCATCGTTTGGACTCTCTAACACTGCCCTATAGGAACAAAATAAGATTACATGAAATTAGTAGCATATTTAATTTTCAATGCTTAATAAATTGAATTACAGTTACAATTTTTCAAAGTAATTTTGCATTGCTAATGTGAATACGTTCAGATACTGCATGAGCACACAGAGTAGAAAAACTTTGCACAGTAATTTGCAACCCTCCTGGAAAATTTTAATGCTGCACTAACACGTCCGTAGCTTCTGAGTAAATGAGCCCTGGCCGAATTTCAACATTTTCTGCGGAACTTTATCGCGTGCTGATTCCCACAGGGAAATAAACATGAGGTGCAAAATGCTGATAAAGTATTCTGCTTAAGAACCCTGGGTTTTGCACCCAGGGTTTTTTTTCCAGAGGCAAAGCAGAGGCAGTAATATAAATAACATGTTTATTTCCCAGCCTGGCTTTGGGCTGGTCGCGTTTTAATTTCGGGGTCATTTTAGGGAAAGTAGCCACGGAACGGACCAAAATCTTCTTTTCGTGCTACTTTTTACACGGTATATTATTGATGCGCGAGGCTTTAATCGTGATGGAGGTAATGAAACGCCTCCGAATTATGGCCAAACTAGCTCTTAACTTGGCAAAGGGTGGGTGCCTATAAAATGATAATTGTTGACAGAAATTAATTTTCGCCTATTGAGATTCCTATCCTCCCCTCTTTTTCAAAGTGAATATAAAAAGAAATCATATGCTCCAGACTGATTATATCTGGAAATTAATGAGACACGCCGTGAGAGTAATGGCGGAGCAGTTTTATCACTGGCTGACCTCTTTTTCGCACTTTGTCTAAAAGAGCAAGAACACGGAAAGAACGAGATGAAGAAGGAAAAAAAAAAAAGTTTTTGAATGTCGCCATATTCTGGCTGGCTCTGAGGTTATCAGTATGGTACCCGCTTCTTTTTTAAGACAAGGAAAAAAAAGTACGTACACGCTCAGAAATATACGGGCAAAGTAGACTAATTTTGGAGTTGAAAATGCCTCCAGCCAGCGCGAATTTTTGCCAAATTTTTACATAGCATCGAAACAATATTGCTAGAACATAGACCTCTATTTCCACATGTATATACAACTCCAGACTATATAGCTCAAATTTTTGGCTGAGCTGCAGATGAAAATAATTACAGTTTACCTGGCGTAAATAATCACCTGAACCTGTACTGCTTTTTCTTATGCGGGCTCATTACTTATAGGATCTGTATTCACATTGGGGGGGTGTAATTTTTATGCCTGAAATTCGGGAACAATTCAACATCATTAACGCGAAAGCTGTACATTTCAATTAGGACTGTAAGAGCGCATAAAAATTATATATCCCGCTGCTTTTATTTTTTTCGCCCCCATCCTCGCCATCCCGTCGAAAAATAGCTCCGGTCTGACTAATAGCTCGAAAGCATTAATTTCAATTGCGACCTGTAATGAACACTCTGCCAGGTCGCTTTATCAGAGTTAGAAATAACTGGTCGGTATCAATTATCATCAGTATTTCCACCCCCCCCCCCTCCCCTATTTTTGTGCCATACCAGCTAGCCTCATGCTCCTCCCAGATCTTATAAGCTTACGATGAAGATTGCAGCAGAAAGTAATTGCCATTAGCAACGAGACATTAATAGCATTAGGCAGTATGAAATGTGGTAAGGCAAAAGAGACTGCGGGCCAGATAATAGCGAAAGGCGCCATGGGACGGATACAAGGGTTTTTGGTGGGGTCCCAAAAACCAACCTTTTCTCCTCCCGACTGGTTCCCTCCCCAAAAAAATCGAAACTGCCTAAGAGTGTTGAGCGAGATGGTTTGGTCCTCCCGGGAATTTTCGGAACCTCCGACTCTTCTCGAAAAAATTTTGTGTGTGTGTGTACCGGAGTCTTATCTCGCTCATCACTCTAGGGATGCATCCTGGGCTGTGGTGCAGGGTTATATTTTTGGAGGGAAAAGGTAGCTTGACGCTTACTGGGCTGGAAATAAACCTCTAGGGCTTGAAAACTGCGATGTTATTTTTTTCTCTGTGGTTATATGATTAGAAACTCGTTTTGCATTGTGCCTTGCCGGAGCTCGTACCTTAGGTGGTAATATCCAATAGGGTGAGGAATATTCACCGGATTTTTAAATACATTTTTTTTTGAAAGGCTAAAGTCATGGGAGCCGAGAAATTGATTGTAAAATCGGTGCGATCATTCATTACACGGCTTTTTGATTTGCCGGGCAGTCACATTGCTCACTGTGCAGTCAAGTTGCGAAGGGATTATCGCCACTCCACGGCACTATGGGTACGAGTGTTTTGGACATTTCCACGACCGAATGGACTCATTGGAATGAATATTGGAAGTGACGTGAACTGAAAATGTGAAGGGAGAGAGCCCCCCACCTCCATACCCATAGCACCGAAGCCATATGTGGCCGGTGCCAATAAATGTGGATTCGGGATCGAGCGAAAGGGAGTGAAGTTGACGTGAAATGGCAAAAACGGAGGTTTTATAACTATAAATTTCTTGGTTTTACGACGAGAGATGTGGGAGGGGATATGCAAGTAAAATCTCCTTGTTTCCGGTCCCAGCTCGTGGTCTGTAAGTTTTAGTTCCGACGGCCATAGCATACGAATCTGACGCGTTATGGATGTAATTTTTTCGTGGTGAAAAGAGTTCTGGTTAATCCGGTCGTGATATATGTGCCCAATATCTTGGGTTATAGTCCGGCCTGTTCCGGATAAGCCTTGAGTGAAGCAGTTCAGACGAGTTATATATTTTATAAAAAATAATGAATAATTTTAATTACGCGGTTATAGGGTTATAGTGAGATGAAGACGAGCTTTTCCCTTATGCAGTTTTATCCCAGCGCTGTCGGTTTTCAGGCCACAAAAACCCCCGTCGGCTTTTGTGCCCAGAAAGTTTTGTTGAACATCACACTGGGCGTCCTGCTGTAACTGAAATGTAAGTTCCGTGTAATGAAATTTTAGACAGCTGATGTAGTTATACCTGCTTCAGCTGGCAGATATTGGCTTCCAACATATTCATCGCCGAGGTTTTCTTCGCTGGGTGGAAAGTCTACGGATGTAACAATGTCTGTTCTCTTTGTCAGAAATGGGTGATGGTGGACCCACGCCATCCATCATTCATAATTAAAATCTTTTGTGCATCGAATGATGGGACACCCCCCCTTTCCCAAGTTTAAAGCCTCGGGTTTGTTAAACCAGAAGCCGTCTTCTGCTGGTGGTTCTTCCCCGGAGGAAATTTTATAAGGGCGGGGAAAGTGGCAGCTAGGCGTAAGGTTGAACGTGCTGCAGCTACGGTGAGCGAGACCTAATTTCATTTGGGTCTCCGAGCTGAGGTGAGAAATTAGCGCCAGTGTACTTTCATGAGATCTTACCACTGCATGCGCAGCTGGCCATGCCAAAAAGGGGAGGGCTGCTTGCAAGCTAGGATTAAATATTATTACCAGGTTCAATAAAGTTTTGCAAATTTGGTCCGGTTTTTGTAGTGTTTGCATTTTGTCGATTGGGAGCGTGCCCCGAGGATTCAATTATGAATGAGAAAAGTCGGCTTTAAGGCTGGCAATATTACGTAAATGAGTTTTGCACAGTAGACTGCAGATTTGCGTTTCCCAGGTACGTTCAATTAGGTAATTACTTTCTTGCAGATGGGTGGGAACATCGGTTCATAGTTCTTGTTTATGATGCTAATGACTGTCAGATTGCTTTGAGGTTGGGAATCTGCACTCATAATTACGATAGATCGTGTCAACACTGTCAGAATGGAAGCCAGGGGGAGCTCAGCGACGACGATCCTTCTGGGCTGCAAATTCCTTCCTTTTGCCCCTGACGCTCTCGCCAGAGGGCTTGGGACACGGACGCCATGTTGTAATCCCTCTCTGCTTGCCTGGACGACCCAAGGATTACAAGGATCGCATTAATGAGGAAATGATGAACAGAAGGTTTTGCCGCCCCGAATGTTTTCAGGAGGAGCTCCCTCTCGCTCATGTGTAGAATGGAAGTGGAAGTAAATTGCATTCCAGTAGGCTGCTTCACTTGCTCAAGATTTTGCGTTGAAGAGGAATGTACACCAAACATTAGTAGGATAATAATTGCACGAACACTGGTCACTGGTATATATTCCGCCTGTTTTTACATGCTAAGCTTCCTGCCGCTTTTGTAATTATTTTAAGTGCACCGCAATTTTTAAAACAGTTGCGCAATTTCCACATTATACCTGTGCCAGGTATCACATGAGTCCTGAACTTAATTACGTAGTTGGGTGTCTTGAATCCACCTGTTCCTTGTGCATTAATTACGAACTAGACCCTCCCACCACAAGTTCCCATGTGTATTTCTCACGGGCAGTAAATAAATGAAGCCCCTGTTTTACGTTGCTTAAGAATTCTCTCTATCAAGGCTCTGCTCGCTTGCTAAAGGGCGTAGGTGTGGATGGCGGTCTGACCCCCCTGTTCTCTCCATTTACCGTCGGAGTGTGGACAAACTCCAGGCATCGACTTGAAAGGCCAGCCTGTTAGAAATGGCCGCGGAATCCTAATTAACTCCCAGACCTCCTTCCCTTTGCTGGTTTTGTGCAGAAATGTGGCGTATATGCACCCCAAAATTCTGCGGCCTTTTTTTTCCCCCTGGTTGCATATATCACACCCGGGTTGATTCGTTGGAAGAAATAAAAATTAGGGAAGGGTGTGCTAGGGGGTATGGATGTGATCGTCGTAAACCCGCCTCCTTTATGACGGAAAAACCTCCTCATGCACGCAGCTTGCACTGATTCGATGGCAAGTCACGCAAATCTGGGCTCGAGATATAGAGCGAATAGTTTCGATCGCATCTTTTTTTTTTTGTAGCCCCCCACGTTCTCTCCCACTCTTTTTATGGTCTGGCTAGCGAAGAGAATTGCGGCACTAAAGCCATAGGATGAAGTGATAGAGCCAAAATGTTGACTCTATTTTAAACACCTTTTATTAAAGCAGGTGAACTTTTATTGCGTACTCTCTTTTTTTTCCTCTGCGCGAATTTGCTGAAGTGATGGGTTAGCGTGGGAATAAGAATCTTGATTGTAATCCGTGGGTGTTGCTATTTTGCAATACATGTGTCAAGGCGATTTGAGTCGGGCTAAAATAGTATTTGATGGCTTAATGACTTGTGCGAATTTTGCTGTACGCCGGAGGTCACCTGTATTTGCACGCCAGCACTGCCGAGTGCTTAACATATCCGAATAATTGCAAAAAAAAACAATGAGTGTGAAAGTACCCCTGACAAACAGCACAACAGGCTTTGCGGTTAATTCTCAGCGCTGATAATCCGTCACACAGTAATACTCTGCATTTTGTCTCTCCTCTCAGTGGTTTATGCTAATTACGACGCGATGCCCCTTGTTGTTGCGGTCGTTGCATACAAAAGATTTAGCCTGTACTGCACCGTGAGTGGTGGGTTTAAAAATATTTCATGTACTCTGAAACACAGAATTAGCCTCGCATTTCAACTATGTTCTTGCACCATAATAGAAACGCACACACACACACACACACACACACACACTTATTAAATCCTCTTCTGAGTTGGGAAGTTTTACCGTCTGCAACTGAGCTCGAGATAAATATTTTGGGCGTGCGATACCTTTTCCCTGTAGGTGTCAACAAAGGAATGGCCGACACCCATGTTGGATGTGTTTGTTTTTGCGGACTTGGGAAAGTCTCTGAAGTGGCTGCTGCCTCTTTGTGAATTCCTAATGAAATCTGTCCCTGCATGCGGACATGTACACACCTAAAGGTTGTATGCAGGGAGCAAGTATAGCAAGAGTGCGGGGTTGTTTGGACTTGGTATAGTCTGAGGCAGGGGGCAGTTTGTTTTCATTATGGTCCGGGTGTCGGCTGATAATGCGCAGAGGGGAAACTCCCATCTGCAGTAATTTCCCTGCGAAGAAAAGTTTCCTGCTGTGATCAATAGCGCCGGCACGTAAAGTTGCTTCTTCCACGACGGGGAGTAATTGCCGGGGTATTGTGCTGATCAAGGAGCATTGTTGCATGCTGCTGCGCCGGACTGCGGCAACTGCATGCTGTCAATATGTCCCCTGTCCCCCCAGAGTATACATATACAGGGAGAGAGAGAGAGAGAGAGAGAGAGAGAGAGAGAGAGAGAGAGAGGCCTGCATTTTATTTGACATGTGGTGGAAAATCGAATCAGGCAGGTTTGTATTGGAATTTAACATTAATTCAGTGTTTGCGAGTACAGTGATATTCCCAGGCACTTTTTGATGTTGGGGAGGTTGGGGGTGTAACAAAGTGTCAATTTGTTCTGCGGTAGGTTCGAATTAGTGTTTCAGGCTGGAAAGTTGTTTTGGACGCCCGAAAAGCCTATTTATTTGTTGCAAATTAGTATGGTAATGTGGTGTCCATGCAGGTAAACACTTGCGCATGTTGTGTCCGAATCTTCACTAGACCCGAGGCCAACCCCATGCAAGTTTGATGATGAAACCGGGCCTGGTTTTGCTGTTGTTCCCTTCTAGGCAAACAAGGTGGAAACATCGTCTGCACTATACAGTTTTTTTTTCTGGAAAATTCGACCAATTTTAGAGCTCAATCATTCCTGCTATGTATATATTTTTACGACTGATCCTCGGCGGGATTTTGCAACAAAAGATATGCATTATTTTTACGATCCCCATACATGCATTAAGGAGAAAACCCATGAATGCGAATAAGGGTGGGCAAATCCGCGACTTGTCAATAATAATGTCTGTTAGTATCCCCGCCACCATTTCCCTTCCTTCCACCATTCCCTCAGCTCTTCCTCCCCATAATGGAAGTCGAAGGTGCTCTTAATAATGAACGTCAACTCCCACGGGTGACATTGGCGGTTGGGGAGCCCCATTAGCTTTTACCTCGCATCGTCCATTTCCAAATCTCAGTTCACTTCTTCAAATGGGTTCTGCTCCGGCTTGCATTGATTGCCTCCAGAGTAATTAACCATTTGGTCACCTTTTAAAGGTCCTCCAAGTCTGTTTGTTTCTGGCTGTACAAATATGGTGATGCTTGTGAGACAAGCTGGCTAGGGGGGAGATTATCGACTGTGGTCATTAAACAAGTGTGGGAATGGAGTCCACCTGGAGGAAATTACATGAGTGACGGTCATTAGCATGGCTTTCTGGCCTGGACGTCAGTAACAGAAGCGTGCGGGCATAATGTATAGCCCTAGTTGGAAGAGTGTGTGTGTTGGGTTTTTTGAGAGTTCCCCCTGCTGGATGTGCGGGTTTTCCCGGAAAGGCCTGCAGCTGTTGGTTTGTCCGTCGCGCCTGCAGTCCCGGACACAGAGGCCCCTGCAGTTTTTATACCGCGCCATTGTGTGGCCGCAACGCTATCTTTCTACCAGGTTTTACAGGTTCGGCTCTTTTTGCAGGTTCCCCCGGACAGATAGGCCGGTTTTTGGGGAGGCAGGATCCTGTTTTTGCCATTTTAATCTAATTCGATGTCATGTACGGAATTTGTGCACTGCACAGGCCGCATAAATTGGAATATTTTGTGGCAGGTGCATGTATACAGGCAATTTTGGCGATACTGTGTAAGTTTTAGTGTTTACTTGCATCTGCCTGGTAAAGATATCCTTGTTGTGAGTCGTCGGTATGACAGCTCAGTGTATACGTTTCTGGCTGGTATTCCGTGAAGGTTTGGCAGCCAGGAAGGAGGTGAAAGGTAGCAGTAGGCTCTTCCACTGGCGAAAACCGATATTGGAACCGAGAGGTCGGTTTTCTCCTTCCCCTAAAAACTTTCTGGAGCAGCGCATCAAGCCTGTGAATCTTCTATTCATCTCGGAATGCTGCGGTTGTGAGATGGAGATAATGCTGGGTGCAGCTTCATATATAGGCTTAATTTTCCTGGCAGCAGACGTGACTCCGGGGTTTCTGGGGAGGGGGGGCGGAAATGGAGGCAGGTTTGTTGGCCAGAAACGTCTTCAAGGGACTCGTACCGTTGTTCCCATTCTGGGGGTGGCAGGGATAAAGGCTTGATGCTGCTGCACACCTATATTGTAGACCCCATGTTTGCAACCGGGGCTATTTTTCTCATCTAGCACACGGCAGGGGGAAGGAAGGTCTGGGGCCATTGTTTCTGGCATTCAGGGCTTGGAACAATGGTGGAGCCAAATTAGGGATAATTTTTGTTGAGACTGGATGGTTGTGCTTGGGTGCGTCAGAAGCGAAATACCAGATTTGGTGCCTTGGAGGTGCGAAAGTTACGTATCCAGCGTCATTGGGACCAAAGTTTCGTGTGGATTGTCAGAGTTTTTTGGGCTGGAAATTCTGGGCAGGTTGAGCCTTGGGCTGTGACTGTGCTCCGAATTTTATAAGTTACACCTAAATTACAGTTGATGTTGTTACGAAGCAAATCATAATAAAAATAATAATAGTACAAACAAGGTCATGCAATTATACAGTACAGTCCGGTTGGATTTTTCAGTTCATCTCTTATTCTGACAATGTGCATAAAAATATAACTGCTAAGTATGCAAATGCTCCGTCATTTTTATTTTATTCATTTATATAAATATTTATTTTTATATATGAAATTGTGCAGTGTACTTTCGCATCTTTTAAATCATAGGAAAAGCACTTACGAGAGAGGTAAAATGCAACCAGAAATTTTCAACTTGAAGGACGTTTCCCGGATTTTGTACAGTCAAGTTAGGGTGATCGTATAAATATATTTACGATTTGTCAATTTCGAACTTTGATGTCGATTGCGGCTTTCAGTATATATTAGCCTGCGATCAATTCCAACACGTCATATGATTGTCGATGTTTAATTTTGTGTTTCGAAGCTCTAATATTAGTGGATACCCATAGAGCAGTACTCATGTTACATCGGTACAGTGGCGCGTTGACGAGGATATTCATTAGTCTCCAATTGACGTGTGCCAATGACCTGTGGCACACACTATGTGAACCTGATCATTCGGAGAAAATCATGAAGCTTTCAATACTAGAGTAACGAGAGTCCCTCTAATGTAGTTATTAGTTGGTACAGTATAAATGTGACCATTAATCAGAAGTAGATGTCGTTGCTCATGGCAACGTTTGCTGTACGGCCATATGATACGATTGGTGTTAATTTTGGGTAGATACGTTGCATAACCCAGTCACTGCTGATGGTATATGCGTTTTGCATGTTGATTCAGACTGTGCAACCGCAACTGTATGTGCCAATATTTAATTTTCTGACTGGGCGTTTTAAAACCTGTAACACTGCAAAAATATTAGGGCCACATTTATTTTTAAACAGTCGCTGCACTTTAGCAACCTCATTTGAAACGTGATGTATTTGGCAATTTGTGAATATGAGAATTAACTGACTTATATGGTCATGGTAGATAGATCGAAAAACGGATTTTCCTGCTTTTTATTACGTTTATGCGATAACATGCATCACAGTCTGTAGTAATTCCCACGTGAAAAAGAGAATCTGCGAACTGTTGTTGCACGAAGATTATAATGCGGAAGTACACAGCCGTGCGCTTGTTTATCGAAAAATCAAAATAACGCTGGCTGCCTTTTTGTACCAGAATCTAGCGAACTTGTGCCCGGAGGTGACGTTCTCCCTCGCAATGTATTTTTAATGCTCCAAAAAGCGGAACTATCTACACTGTAATATTGGTAGAAAAATATACATCAACCCAGCCTATACGATTACATCAGCTTTTCCCGGAAATTTTGTAATTTAAATCCGCACATCCTGTCATTAGAATTGCAACGAAAATATAGTTTCCCCCCCTCCGGAACTATACAACCTTCTGTCAGAAAACCCGGCTCTTTTTTTTCTTCAATATAATAACTATTGACACTACAGTTTGTGATTTTTTTTTTCCATGAACAAGTCTAATCCAGCTGCAGTTATGAAAAATCCTGCAGCGTTTTCCGATTCGCAACTGTCACGTTCGGCCAAAAACATGCATGTCTATAACAACTACCCTGCAATTTTGGCTTAAAAAATTATTAGACTCTGCAACTGGCCCCTCTGGAGGTGTTGCTTGGTGGGTTCTCTCCCTCTCTCTTCCCTTTTCGGTTGAACTGTTAGCAGTTCCTCGCCATTGACAGACGTCCGCATCGTTATTTCCGCCGAAGTGCCCTCAAACTGATGGCTCAAATCTGAATCCCCTGAACCCTAAAGCGGGCAGAGCCATCATCAGTCTTCGTCCGGACTTTTCCCTGCATCCGGTGGCCTTTCTCCGATTTCCCTCACATTTCCTTTTCCCCCTCTCTCTTTTTTTTCTATATATTATCAATATATACACACGAGGAAGTGTCTGGCCACGTTGTAGTCCTTGGGTCCAGCCCCCCTGTTGGGTCCATGCATCTGGGAACCTCCAAAAAAAGCTGTCATAATGCGCGGGGGTCGCAAGTCCAATAACGGACGCCGTCAGCGCCCATTTTTCATCTGTCCAGGAGCCTTCCTATTGACAAATAAAGGTCTTTTTCGCGGAACGGCAAGCGTCGGTAGTGCATCATCGTGTATTAATCATCTCCTGGACAGGTGGCGTGAGGATGCAAGAGCTACCTTCTGGAAGTGTATAGGTCTCCAGCCCCCGGAACTTTGGGGGCAGAAGTCCAGGTGGTCTCGCCCATTCCGAATTAGTCTTTCGGATGGAAGGGAATGGAACGAAGTCTGAAGAGAATGAGCAAAAAGCGTTATAGGTTGTGTGGTACCAAAATACAGACTTGGGACACACATTTTCTGCACAATAATACTCGTAAAAGCTATAGTCAATTGTGAAGCAAATTATTGTTGCAAATTGAAATCCAGATTTTTAAACTTACAGTGCACTTGCAATCCTATTGATATTTGATATGGGAATCAAAAAAAATAAAGCGGAACTTTAAATTAAAACGACTGCTCTTGCTATAGCTCCATACCTCGGCCCTTCATTTATATGCTGGCATGGCCTTTGTTCTATACTACACTGAAAGTCTCGTCTGTGGATTAGTTGCACTGTACACGCTCCGCATAGTTCGCGTTCAGGTGTATTGAATGAAAGGATTCTTGTATTAAATGCAGTTTTCTCTTTTTTGAATTTTTTTTTGTGCAGTGTGCATGGAAAAGCACAGTGTATGGAAAATTATTTTCATTTGGTTGCCGCATGCGAGACAACTGTGGAAGTATCCATGCGCAATGAGCCATTCTTGCCACTGAGGTAATTCCATGTATTTTAATAATATGGTGACGTGCATATCAAGATCATAAATGTGGCAGTGATGCTTTGTCTTTCCTTTGATTGGATTATTATATCCTGCATAATTATCATAGAGACAAGTCACATTATGAAGTGTGTATTCCTGGGTCTAAGGTCATCTGCTGCTCTTTGTATAACACCCGGCTGATCTTATGTGCTCGTATCTGCAGGCAAATAAAGGCAAGCATTGGGAAACCCTGCAATTCTCACGCGACGAGATGTAACTCACGTCAAGTCATAAAAACGCTCCCAGAATTCAGGAACAGCTCAGGTCTGGGGATCTCTCCCCCTCTATTGCCAGGCGCAACTAATGAACAGGACGTCTAGATAAAACACGTTTAAGTGCATTACCCAGCCTGGTTAGCCAGTCCTCTCAGAGCTGCTCCTTCAGTTGAAACTTCTTGGCTCATCTCTCTCCTCTTCCCCCTCCTCCCATCCCTTCGCCCCAATAGGCCTATTAGCGATAAATCTTAATAGAAAGTGTCATTAGCTTAGAGCTCCGAAATAGAAGTGGGAAGAGGTTTTAAGAACCATGCCGTAATTGTTCTCCGGGTTAAGGGATCAGGAAGGGAAGTCAATAGGGCCGAGTGGGGGCTGGATTACCAGAGGAATTTCATGGGGGGAGACCTTCCAGGATTAGATTGGAGGGGGAAAAGAGAAGAGAAGATACTACTAGGCGCTGATTTGGCATGCAAAGTTGCACTCTTTTCTACTTAGATCCGGCCTTACATTGTCGGGTATAATAGGGGAAAGAGGTAGTTGGGTTGGGGAATTGACCGTGACAGCTGCAGGTAACCGCGGCTGTTTCCTGGAACTGCTGGGGATGAAAAAGGCAAGGGTGGTATGTGTCGGTGTGATGGTGGTGCGTTGTAAGCCCCCCTACTTCCAGTTTAATAGAATTAAGCGTGTCGTTATTATATTATTTGTGGGTGTTGTGAGCCCGTGCAGGGTGGATCTAACCACATAAATGGGAAAGTTCATGGAAGTAAAAACAGGGCGCAGTTATTTTATAATTCGGCGTCAAAGAGCATACAAGAGGAGATGAAATTAACATAACAAAGTAGTGGCCCCGCGTGTGCATGCGAAGCCTAATAAATATTTACGGCTTAAAATAATCGGTTTACATTCTGTCGTATACGCACCAAAAGGGTTGTGAAACCGATTCAGACAGGCGTCCGATACGCCCGGTTTTTCAAAACGTGACAATTTTGCATTTTAAAAACCTGATCCGGAACACCGATTTTCCAAAATTACAACATATAGGTGTTAAATATTTAAGCAGTGCCTTTGTGCGCGATTCTAATAGCGTTCCACGCGTCTGATTTTGGAAGTGTAATTATGTTACTAATTTTAATGCTACTCATTACCGCATGTACTGTATTGTATAATGTACGTGCGAATATGTGGCATATCCCAGTGGCTGATGTGCTTTGATTCTAGAGTGGCATTGGGCTATCATTAAATTTGAAATGCGTGTCTATATTCAAAAATTTACAAATTTTTTTGTGCATAATTGTCATATTTTTCCTAATTGCATTGACAGAACATTTTGTGCAGTGCAGGAAGGAAATGCGAAACTTGCAGGTATTTTTAGCAACTCCATTACCACGAGTGCCTGCAGTGCCTTTGCCCATTACTGAAAGGTATACACATAGCTTTTGGCATTTTGAACTCTTTCTCCATATACTTTTTGAGAGCACGGCCTGCTACAAAAAAAAAAAGAGGCAGACGGAAGTCAAGGGTAATATTTCGGTCGAATGGAGACTTGAATGGAAAGCCTTTCACAACAAGGCAAGAGCTGAGTTAATGGAGGGGAAATAATCAGAGGCTTGGGGATGGAATGAGTTTGTCGTTACAATGTCGTCAGTGAAGCAAGAGACATTGGTGTGTTTTCTTCCTCGGCGACATCACGAGGTGTCACTTGGGCTCCAGCTCACCCGACAAGACGCCCCCTTTTGTTTCTGGAACGCGTGTTTCCAGCCGTGTTTCAGCTGGGCTTTTGCTTCCGGCCAAATGCGGAGCACGCAGAGGGTTCTTGATGCCCGCTAATGAAGGAGAGGGGGCTGGGAGGGGAGGCTACTGTGCCCACTCTGCCGTTTCGGGTATCAACCCAACTATATACAGAGACAGGGACACGACCTCGGGTCATGTTGCTGCCTGCTCCAGCTTTTGTCAGGGAGGCGAGCCTTGCACTTTCTGGGGGGAAATACAAGTCGGGGCTCTAATATACTGCTGGAGACTACACCCAGCTACAGGGTGTACGTATCATCAACTTCAGCACACCCTGTATATTGTGAGATGCCAATATTTCATCCAGGTTTAAATCCTTTGAAATTTCCGAAACCCCCTTCCCCCCCTTACTTTTCTCCAAACTACACTTTGGGAGTCATAAATCCGGTTCTATCGTGGCACCGCTCTCCATCGTGGGTTAGGCTAACCCTGGTGGCACCTGCTCACACACTCGTAATACCCCCTTGGCTTGAGGGAATTAATTATGCCCCACTTGCAGCTGTAACCGGGATTTGCCGTGCCATCAATTGCACAATTCCCGGGGCTCAAAACACGAACCCTCCACAGGGAGTCGAACACAAAATGACACACCTTGCTAACGTGACGGAAACTAATCCGTTCGTTTACAAGGTCCACTCCGTCCTCTTCTAAACAAGGATTTAACCTTACGGATTAATCCCCACTCACATTAATTAGTGCGTGGGCCGGGAGGTCAGAGGTTGACCGCACTGGGGCGCTGTAATTAATTTCATTGCGACAAAGTGCTGTTGTCAAAGGTTGACTAACATGATTTTTTTCTCTCTCATTACAGGTAAGCATCCTTTAATACACACCGAACAGTAAGTCATTGCCTGAAACGTGGCGCAGCGAATATTTCACCATGCAGATAATGAACTTCACGTCTGGACACGTAGGAACTCCCCCTCAAATCGTGGAAGATATGCAAATTATGCATTATACTAATAAGCCATCCGGACCATTCTCCCAACTTTATCAATCAGAATAACAAGATGCCTATGCTAATTGGGCATTTCGCGACCCCCTACCAACCCACCCACCCCACCCTTTTTCGCACAAATCGATATTCCTAGGGCAGTGGAATAATTTGTCAGCTGTCTCGCAGCACCGTTTCAGAAGGGGGTTCTTAATACAAGTGGGACATGAGGATTGGCGGCGAGGGAACTTCAGCCCCGGCGAGTATTACAGCCTCAGACTTTGTAATATCAAAAGTGGAGGAGGCAGTAATCGTTGCCAAGAAATGAGAGGAATATTGATTGGAAACTGGGGCCATGCTTGGAATGTGTAATATATTTTTGACTCACCTTGTGCCCGCAATGGTACAAATCCAACCGGTTAAATTCTAAGGAGACTACTAAAATTGGGGGTCCGCATTAAACGAGCCTAATTAGCCCATTGTGTTGACCATGTTAGCATGCTTATAATGTTATGGAACTTACTAATTCGCCGATGAAATTCGAGTCAGCGCCATTATTTTCCGCTTATGCAACATTGTGATTCGGCTTTTATGGGCACGACGCATAAATATTGTTATTTTAATAAGGATCCTCCTGTTTCCCAGCCAGCACAATAGTGGGGCCATCGCAAACACATATTGTGTTTTCGGCGGCAATTTAGTGCTTTTCAAACCCTGCTCCACCAGCATTGTTGGCTGTCCGTGTCGGCCGATCGGTTTCACATTGCATTTTGGGTGAGGCTAACTACTGGTTTTGTGTATATAGTTAGCGGACTAGTCACGTGACAGAAACTTGCGACTTTCGAGAGTTTCCATCCGGTTCGTGCTGCTGTAGAAATTTTGCCAGTGTGAAAGATAATGGGCGAGATGCAGCTAGTGTATACTCTCGGCCAGGCACCGACTCTGATAATTATTTCGAACTTTGAGCCGAGTTTCTGCAAGAGATTCATTTCGGGTAGGGTGAGGGTGCGGGAGGAGGAGAATTTCTCTAACAAACTTAAAGTCGTTACCCATTATCGACACTTATACTCTTGCCTCACACAAGTTAACGAAGCACAGTTTTGGGGCCATACTGGTCTATATGCTTGATATAGTTTAGTCCTGGGAGTAAACTGGTGGAGAAGAAAAGAAGCCGGAAAAAAAAGAGGAAAGGGAATCGGGTGGCGAAGCAGAAAGCATCGGAACGCCCTGCAGGTTGGTCCGAACCAGTTTGGCCTCAATACTCACAAGACTGCCGCAATTCTCTTCTCCTTCAGTGAGCTGATAAGCACAGACGGAACCTCCAGCACTTTTTTTCCTTCCACAAATTCGGCAGAAAAGGACAGTGGTCATCTCTGAGCCGGACCTATAAAAATCGCTTTGAATTGTAATGCTCATTCATATTTTCTTGATGGACGGCGATTACGTCGCCGGACGATGACATAATATTAGTAGACGTGAATTAGTAACCAGGACAGGGCCGTTCTCATTTGGAGGATGGCGTCAGAGTAGTGCTCCCGTGACTCCTTTTAGCCGCATTAATTAATAAGCATTCCAATTTCTGCTTGCCAACGGTATATGAGCTGCAATGAGGGCTGAAGGAATAGAGTGGAACTAATTAGGAAATACTATTTCTGGCAGACATACTATATATATGTGTATCATTTTTTTTCTCTCTCGGATCCGGACCGGGAAAAAAATCGTCCCCATAATGCCATACCGCAAACATCACTCAGAACTGCAAAGGGAGTCATTGATCACATCTGCAGCCGGGGTTTTATACAGTGTGCCTAGGCAGGAAGTGTGTGTGTATATATAGCCCCCTCTATACCTCTAAAGTTTCCCTCAGCCCCGCACATTTCTGATGGGAAACACATTTTCTATCTTATGACATTCAAATCTGGTCTTTTGGTAACCCGAAATGCACTTGGATATGGAGACATAAAAGCGAATATCCGGCGAATGTAGGTCCTAACTCAGTTCATGCTGCCGTACTTTTCGAGGTGATTTATATTCTCTCTGAATATTGCCATCAATCTCGATTGTATATGTACCTTTTCCACGTCTGCATTGCAGTTCGAGTGGGAGGGGGATATATCCGTCGATGGAATCGCATAATCAGTGCAATCTTGAATCCTTTTTCCTTTATATATGCATGGAATGTACTACTTCAAGATTCAGCATACATGAGACCTTATAAATAAATAGAGTGCTGCGAGGTCATATTTGAGAACTTGGGCCAGATTTTTATGTGGTGAATTGGAAGGAGAGTGAATACTTTTTTTAAATATTGAAATTCATACATGTTTCTATTATCTGTCCATATCAGTATACCACACACTTGCTACTCCTGCTTTTTTGCTCGCGTTTTCTACTGCGTCGGCACATTATTGATGGCTGTGGGCATCATCCGGAAAGACAACTATAATGTCATTTGGGGATATAACAGCGTCCCCTCCCCTTTCCCTCTCTCTCTCTCTGATTAATGACTCGGACTTCGTTAGCGAAATAAGCAGCTTGAATGATGGGCGGCCATAATCTGATTAAGTGGGACTTGATCGCAGTCCGGAGGATCTCGAAAGTGCCAAGAAATTGGGTGGAAAGCAATCGAAATCTAACGAAACTAGTAAGGGTTTTGGTGGATAGGTTTTATACCCATCTTTCACCCTTCCGTCCTAGGAATTTCCTGCAACAACTTTATCTCCCCGGTGCATAAAAAAAGTTGGGTACGAACTCATTCGATCCGGCTAAGTGTCGCAGGGTTGGTGATGAATCGAATTAAAGAGTCGTATAAATAGTGAGGGACTTGGGAATTGCTTGGGATTCGCTTAGACTAATTTTTTCGCTGAATTTTCTGGTAGTAAATGGTCAAATTTTTTTCCCCTCCCATTTTTATAGTGAGCCTCTGTTTTCCCCCTGCCGTCTTAGTAAGGCCACTGGAATGTCTTCCCCTCCAACTGATGATGAAACGCTTCGCAAATGAGATCTAATTTTAGATGGAATCGTGATTTCTTATGTGGCAAGTTTTCCTCCGCGGCAGCATGAGAAATGCTCTGCAAGGATTATGGCAATTCAAGGGGGAGAAAGTTTCCGTAGTTCAAACTTGAATCTGCTTGCTGCAGCTGCAACCACGATTACTCCTCTGAAAACCCTCAGAGAACAGTACATGGGCCGCTGTGCAGCCTAGTAACAAAAATGTGACGTGTGTTCACATAGAAAAATAGGCTGGCTCTATGCATCTAGGAGGGTGAGTGCAGGTTTCGTGGACCATAAATGCTTCAGTCTGCACAGGCTCTCTGCTGTGTGCTTTGTAACGGCCTCCGAATCTCATAAATGGTTTGCACTAATGGCTACTTGGAATGTTTTCCGTGCACTTCAGAGTTAATTTCCTGGCTACGTGCACCACCCCTTAGCTCTGCTTCAATTAAAATAAGTCTGTAAAACAGCAGAACCGGAAAAAGTTTGTTGAATACAATGTACGCATAGCAAGGCGTAAAAACATGGACTGCGTTTAGTAATTGAACACAGGGTCGTTTGTTAGTGCCGGAATGTGCATTTCTATTGCTATCGTAACACCTGGGCATCATTTGGGTAGTTTGGGGGGAACGGCGATGAAAAGCATATTTCCTGGCTTGACATTCAGTGCAGCTTATGATTGGAAATTGCTTGGTTCGATTGGGGGGCTGTGTGCATGGAAAATACTGCCAATGCTGCTGGTTTGGCGCTCGAGAAAGAAATATCGGGCGTGTGAAAAGGTTCAAAGTGACTGGGAATAAATGTCCCACGTTTATTACACGTTTCAAACGATTCGTCCAATTTGCGAATCTTTACGGTGTATTTCATGTGAGGTGGGATTTAATTGCTGAAAGTGATTCATTTGTCAAAATTAATGCAATAATAATTATGTGCGACAAAACATTTTTGTTGCATTCGCGTTTACGAACTCGGATAAATACTTTTGCGAATTTGAATTCAGTCAAGGCAATGTACTGCATTGTACAGGAACTTGCACCACGTAATGTGTGGTCTTGTAATGCCCAGTGGCATTTTGCGAAATGCGATAATGCAGTCCCAGTATTATTTCACTGCCGGCAAAATATCAGAATTTGCGCACTTTTTGACTCCTTCAACTGCTAGGCAGGTTTTTGTTAAGAGCTACCATCGCTGTTGGGGTCTCTCGATCGACCCCCTCCAGTTCCGCCATAGTTGGTTTCAAATTATGCGAGCCGGCATGCAACTGTTTTCCAAATGGAATCGGGTTTACACCCTCATGGGTGGGCGAACGATTTTGCGAGCACAAAAAGCGTAAAATGGGACGGTGTGAGCACGCAGGTAAAGCCCATAAAGAAGGAAATGGAAGTGAGTGATTGGGCCCTATGTGCTTTAAGCCTTTTTTGGTTTCTAGTGCAGAAAAAGAGCAGAGTGATTTTTGCAAACTCGGACTGCCCCAAACTCTGCCATTTGAGTTTCAGAGAGTGGTACACACAGGTAATGTTGACGCGAGTTTCACTTCATTTTATGTACAAACTTTGCAGTGCACTGGATGTTGCAAAAAATTGCTTGTTAGACTATTTCTATCTCGCCAGGTTTTTGCACTATGGTGACATAATTGGAAGTGAGAGGCAGGAAATCGAACTCTCTGGAATTTGATCAATTTGGACCCCCACCATGTTGCTTTTGTGTCGTTCCTAACCAATTTGCTCGCACTAATAGGCTCGTATTTCTCCTTGAAACTGGATCCTGACCGGAAACGAAGAAAAAACTATATATAGAGAGAAGAGGAGGCCTTCCCCCAGTTGCAGTTAGCAGTTGCGCCCATTCCTGTATAACAGAACCGTGATGGATGAAATTCCCAATCAGAGCAGAAGTTGCGCGTTTTGCAAGGATTACGATTGTCCGTCGTAGGTACTCGGGTGATACATTATTCCCCACGCGAATTTGGAACGACTTCAACCCTCACGGTATGTCTCTGTCACTAAAACTGCTCGTTTTAAACTCTCCTTTTTGGACACTATTTCAGGAGTAATTGAGGGAAAGTGATCGGGTTTAGGCTCTCTTTTTCATAAATATATTTTTTTTTGCAAAAACCTGCGTGGTGTGTCGACGCCGTGTTTCTGTCATTTGGCGGTTTCGGTTCTCTTTGTTCAACGGTGCATTTTCAAAGAGTTTATAATTAATAATTTACCCACCGGCTTGTTATATTTTGCATGTTGTCACCTCATGAGAACCTTTGACGTCATGTTAAACTCGTGTGTCAACAGCTCTGTTGATGTATAAACCAGCAGGTGCTGTAGAGCGTTCAGTATTATTCGCACTAACCTTTTGCTCGGCGATAATATTGGCACTTGCAACATCTGCATAGTTCAAAGCGAAAGGACGAAATTTGCACATTCCTAACAAAATGTGCACATTTATTTTTAATAAACTTCTGCACTCTCACCTAACACCCCGTTGCATGCCCCGCCGTCGAGTCCAACCTGCAGCAACTTCATTATAATAAATAATGCACAAGTTTGTCGCCGGGTACGGATCCGTCCCCGTTTAATAATAAATTGCGAAAAAATGTCCCGACTGTACCCCCGCCACGAATTGGCATTCCACACGGAAAATGAGTGTAATTTTGTGCCCACACTGTACATTTGTCGGATTAAAATTAGAACATGTGCACGTTCCTCCTGCGTGCCTGCAGATGCATGCAGATAATGGCGGAGGATTCAAGCTACCAAGCCATCCTCTAATCCACGACGAGAGTATATACCCGCATGATTAATTTATACGGGACCTTGGAGAGTATTTTTTCCATCAGAATTGAAGTGATCCCACCGAAAAAGTTCGAAGCTTACACGCAAAGGGTGTCTCCTTGTTTCCTTCAACACAGCAGGGTGTATCTTGTCATTTCGTGACACAATTTTCTTTTTGCAGTTTTCTGGGCATGGCGCCAGAGTCTCTCAGGTGAAGGATGGGGTTCGATCTTGGTCTGACGGCTATTCTTCCGGCGTCATTCCTTTTTCTCCTTTTCCTTTACCCCATGTTGCTGCACGCCTGTTGATAAATAACCTGGGGAGATCTCCCTATGGGCGATGGGGGTCAATCCTCTTTTCCGGGCACCTCGTGTAAGGCGGAAAAGCCCGCAGAGGCCTAGGCCGGCTTTTGCGGTTTGGGGTAGAAGCACTTGGAAGCTGGGTTGATGTAACTCGTTGCCTGGTGGTAACATGGTCAGGTAACGGGATGGGCTAATTTTGTTACATGGAGAGAGTGGACTGGTCTGAACGCGTATTTTTCCGTCTGTTTAAAATCGTGCCGGTAATGCTTTGTGGTAACACTGTTGTGAGTCGAGTAATTTATTTAAAAGTCTGTGGGACTAGGGCGTGCAGTTGACAGAATATTTTGTGCAAAATTGCATTGAAATGTGTGTTGCATTTTTAATAATAAGACTGAAGTTGACCATTTCCTAATGTGAAAATGCCAACAGTTGCTTCAGAGGTTTTACAAATTTTTTGCGACCTTACGTGTGCTTCAAACAACCGTCTGGAGACGCCTAAGAGCACTGTCATTCGTACATTGTCATATTAAAAATTAAACAAAAAGGACTGCACTTCAGCAACATGGCGAAATGGGTGAGGCCATTGAGATGAAAGTACAAATTACTCGCACAATTTGCACTGTAATACTAATTAAAATGTGCCGGTCGTATTTTTTTGTTAATGCTTCAAAAATAGGTTTTAATTGCTGTTTGACTGCGCCCAACCTCCAAATCTAGAAATCACTTGACATTAAATTGAGCTGCAGTGTTTTTCAAAGGCCCCACTTTACTGCTGCCCGTTCTGTCATTAACCAATTCCACCCATCTGCATATTGTACCATATTTGCCAGAGATCACATTGTTCTCTTGGTCTGCTGATGTCGGGCGAGAGAGAGAAAAAAATCCAATATCTCTCCACGTGGTGGTCACCCTTTTTTCCTGGAGCGGTAGCAATTTTGGTGCCGAATTTTATGGTTATCACGTCGTCATCGTTTTTATATTGATAACTCCATTTGTCTAACTTATGGCAGTCTGCAGACCGTTTGTCGAGCGCCACCGGGCGATTTTTTTTTCCTTCTTCTTCTTGGGGGTATGGTCTGCTCTTTTTCTTATTTTTCTCTCAGCCTCAGAGAGAGAGAGAGAGAGAGAGAGAGAGAGAGAGAGAGAGGATGGGAATTCTCTTGGCCAGGAACTGCATCCTCTAGCCTAGGCCGCGGTATAGACTTTTGCTGGGTTGGGTTGGGGGAAGAAATCTGGGGGCTATTGTTGGGACTGGCTGAGAATAAATTCCGTTCTGAAGGATGGCTCGCTTTCTAGGAACCGATGGAGGGACATTTCGAGGTAAATCAGGCCTCTGGACCATGAGAGTTTTTTAATGCACGTAAAAGCGGCGGGCTCTCCGAATGCCGTGGCCATAATTCCCGGGAAATGAATGGAAGAAATGAAGATCCGGGATTGTACTTATATTTCATGCGGTTTTCTTGCGCTGCTCGCTAACTCCTGTCTTCTTTATGATAATGCAGCAGGAGACTTTTTTTTCCGTACATGCGGCCATACTTGACCTGCTTTTTCTGGTAACATTCTACATACAACTGGAATATTCCAGATTAAGTTACGCTGGTTCCATGGACGTGTCGCCACATTTACACGTGGTGTCAGCGCCCATAAATTCATTCCGGGGAATGCGAGTAGACCTGATGTTTCCAAGGGGTGTAGAAAAAGGCGCTTCCCCCCCCCCCTTCTTTTTTTCTTTTAAAAAAAGAGGAAAAAGAACATGGAATGATGCAGGGAATTGGGGATATACTGCCACGAAGCGGAAGAGGAATGGAGCGGAATAAATTTTCCAAACGGCGGTCTTCCTGCTCCAGTATTCCGATCTTGCATAGGCTCGATGGGGCTTCCCCTTGTACATGCGAGCCCAAGTGAGCCATCCAGGAAATCAAGACAAAGGAGGGTATTCTTCCACGTGAGACAAAAGGTCTTCCTACCTTAGCAAAACGAAGGGCCGACACCTTGAAGGCGGCTGGCCATTTGTATGTGTCTGCCCCGAGGGCGAACCTAGGGGCGAATCATCCCGATCCGTTATTTATATGCGGAAGCGACACTATTTTTGGACCAATTCCAGCCAGGTCCACCTTGGCGATTAAGGCATCAGGTACAGTCCTAATGGATGGCGAACCTTGCCTCTATCCCCAAGATTTGATTGCGTTTCTAGATGCAAATTGAGTAAGTCCTGGGTTCGAGCCTGTGAGTAATTAGGCGAGTGCACAAGATGACTTCGCTTAAGGTTGGATAATCCGGATTCGGTTTGCGAGGTGCCTGATCCAGAGTCAAGGATAATGTTTCCCATTTTCTTAATTACACTATTTAGAGCTCCGGGGGTTGGTCTGGGATTTATGAAGGCCCTGTTGCCTCGCTAGTTGTTAATCATGGCGAAAGCACGGTGAGAAGGAAGTGACGTTGAAAAATGGGGGCTCCTGCTGGAGTTATGAATGACTCCAGCCAAAATGTGCAATGTTGTTTCAGCCTCCCATGTAGACGCCTTATTGCATGTCCCAGGCTGAGTACATAAGACGTTCACATGGCATGCATGTCAAAGATGGCAAAATGAAGGGTTTCCATGAGAGGACCGTCTGAAGCATTCCTCACGCCTTGGTCGTTTGGCCGGAAAACGCTGCCTCCCAGGGTTCATGGGGTTCACGAGGTTAGAAAGGCCACAGCTGGCGAAGCTCTCTGTGCCCAAGCGCCGCTTCATATCCCTGTGATCTCGTGTGAAGCTGTAAGAATGCTCCTTCTCTGCCCGTTCACGCCCGGACGGAGCTTGTAATGGCTTTGGGAAGGCCAGCTCTCTCAGGCTTCTCGAAAAGCTTGCTACACGCCTTCCCAAAAAAATAGATGGCTAGATAGACCTATACAAGAAGGAAGAAAATGCAGAAATAGCTAATTGTTCTTAATTACTGAGCTGGGAGAAATAACGCGATGACCATTCGGAGACCGGCGGCCGTTAATTTGGACGTCTGAGTGTGGGAATTACGGACCGCGGAGAAAACGGGACGTTTACGACACTTTCGTGCCTGGTTTATAGTAGCAGTTTTGCAGGGCTTCACACCAAAACCGCACAAAATTCGCGTTTTTTCCCCGGAAGGTATGCCAACCAATGGAGGTGTCGAATATTAGCGTGGAATTTGAACCTCATTTAGTAGAGAGGTCATAAATCAGGTGGGGCCTCCAGAAGTATCCGTGAGGTGAGGAAATGTGGGGTAAGCTTACCCGGAGTAGGCGACTAATCACCTTGTTGCTTTGCCAGCATGCTCTTGCTGATGGGGGAGGAAAAGCAAGAGCCTTGGAAAACATAAAAATTCGGCCTTGCAATATTTTTTGAGGGTTTCCTGCTTTGGGAGTAATCAGCAATGATCGTGCGAATGTTGCGCAATTTGTTTGTTTTCCTGGTGGCCAAGGTGAAGGCTGGCCAGGTTGGGTGACAAGGGCATCTTTGTTGTAAAGAATTTATTTGGAGAGGATTTATATAACCCGGTGTGTATTTTTCCTGGTTGGGATAGATCAGAAATATACACATTGACCTTCATAGGATGGCCAGTCATGTCTACAGTGCGCTATAGAGTAAGTTAGCACTGTGTTGGGTTATGTTGTAAATATCTCCTTCGCTTCTCTACAGTTCTAAACTAAACCTCCCAGCCTAAAAACAAAAGATTTTCTACGGGTTTGAACTCAAATCTGCATGGTTGCAAGCGGCCATGAGGCGGAAGTGGATGAGCACACAGTCGTCCGTAAAAGGCCTGTGCCTATAGCAATAGTCCTCCCTCCCCCACTAGACTATAGGGAATGATGCGTGCACATTATGCAAATAACACGAAGGCCCCCTCAGGGATGGGTCTCGGGCCTATCGACTTACGAATGTGCCACACGCTGTCATCTGGAAAAAGTAAACAGCAGTGACTGGGGAAAGGCAAATACGAATTTTCTGGGCCGCCGGGACTCAAAAATAGGGGAGGAATTCTGCTCCAACTAATGTGGATGGGGGCAAGTCGAAACAATGGGACACATTCAAATTTTGTCAGCACCTTGCCGGGTCATCAAAAGAACTGGTTTGAATATTGCGGGATGTCACGATACTGAGCACACTGTGCATATAAAAAAGTGACAAGTGTGCTGGAAACCGCGTCTGTTTGAGATCACTGTGTACTCTGCCTGGCTGCCTGGATAAGTGAGGATGAGAACTGTGACACCCGGTGGCATTTGCGCACATGAAGACAACCTTGAAAAGCTTCAGGGGGGGAAAGGATTACTGGAATCGAATAGTGAGTCAGGCAGAGGCTTAGTTTGACTGACGTTGCTATAGATGACGGCACAACAGCTCTAGGCTGCCTCGAAATTACATTTTGGGCGCAAATTAAAATGTCTAATCCAGGGTGCTAGGTTGCAACCTGCGCTGTGTAACGGTCGTTAGTTGAGAACTCACTGTAGGTGTTTTTGGAGGCGGTTTCCAGCTGTGCAATACCTTCCAATGTCGATCGCTTGACAGGATATATGACAAGATGCGACGAGGCGGGATTAAACGCGCATTTTACAGAATGCCATCTGGACAAACAACCCCTGAATACATTACCTACAGAGAATCCCAAAAGCATGGAATCAAGGATGGTCACATGATGACCATGATGACATGATGAGCATGGTCTCAGGAGGATAAAGTAAAAAAAAAGTATATTATCCAGCATGACTGTGTACAACAAATATGTCGATGTTACATTCTTCGCAACAAAGTGTGGCAGATGTTTTTGAATATTTTAGCTTTTCTTGCATAGTGGGCGTTAAATTATGGCGGATAATATTTTGCAAAAATACGCACATGTGCATCAGAGCGCTCCTCACCGGGTATTTGCTCAGAGCAATATGAAATTAAGTTCCGTTCTGGATATATGTTCAAGCTTCATAATCAAAGTTCACTCAAAGCACGATATGTGGTTAGGTGGTGATCCAATATACAGGGTGACTCTAAAGTCATGATACATAGGTAATTGAATTGCATTGTTGGTTGCCAGTTGTGACAACTCCAAGTGCAACTGTGCTAACTCAAACTTCACAATCTTCTAGTTGGCAAAACTGGAAACCAACAATGTAATTCAATTACATATGTATCCCTTGATGTATCCTGACTTACATTTTACAATCTACAAACGCTATAATTACCACAGAAATTCTGATGTACATTTAGACCAATTACGTTGAACGCTATAGTATGTTATGGACGGATTTGTAACACGTAACCTAGTTGAACACGGAGTTGATTATAGAAGATTATGTAAATTATTCGAACTCTTGTAGGTAAAAAAAACTTTTTTGAAGCCATGTTTTCAAGCTTGGCTTTTCTTCCAATAAAGTTTCAGAGAAAAGTTCCTCTCGGCCACTTCATCAAAATGTTGATTTGATGAAAGGCTGCAGCAAGAGTTGGAGACGGTTAGTTGAAGAAAACTTTCTGATCTACATGTGAAGTTCAAAAAATAAAAACCAAAGCGGCTGCTATAAAGTCGGGCTCACCGAAACTATCGATTGTATTGTTGTAAGTGTAGCAACTATACCTTGGAAAGCAACTACTTCTGCGAGACATTGTAGGTCCCTGTATACATTGCGTTCATTTTGCTCCATAACAAAAGGCGCAATGTGAAGACGTGAATTGTAGCTGAACAATCGGGCGTAATGAAATGATTTCAAAGTGTGAGAGATTGTCTACTGTCCTAGAACAAAAGAACTAACTAGACCATCAGAAAGTTAACGTCCAGACAAAATCTACCTCAAATTCTACTATTTTTCTTGACATAATTACTGACTCAAAATGCTTGATTTTTGTGGTAATTTTTGTTCCCCTTCTTCTTGAACAGTCTACACCATACATAGAATGTTATTAATCTATTCCAGCATCGTGATGACGAAGCCTGAGATATGATCAGAACCGAGCTTATTAACTTCTTCCTGCAAACTAAATTTTGGCAATTTGTTTTTTGCCGCACCTTGTTGCCTTGATAGGCCTCGAGGGGTGGGCTGCTCGTACCAAAAACCTCCCCATCTACCCTTCCCATTTCCATTTTTCCTGGGCCATTAGGAGCACTGCTGAATGCATACATAATAGCCTCTTTCGCTCGCGGAAGCAGAGTCTTGACATCGTCTCATTTTGCACCCGAACACTGATAACAGGCAGTGTCATTATCTTCAAGGAAGGGTTAGTACCTACATATTAATTTCAAATCCTGATTTTATTGATCATGACGCATTATCCGGCTGCCGAGCCCCTGATGGTATAACCCTTCACGACATGATTTTGATCACACCCAAAGGACTCGTGACTTGAAACAGGGTTCTTACCTCCCCCAGATAAAAAGGAAAGGTTCTGCTGAAAATCCGGGGTGTGTATGTGGCTTTTTTTTTTGGTGGGGAGGACCTGCCGCTAACCGAAGTTATAAATTGAAAGGATGTTTACGGGGGTTACCGAATGGAGCGACTCCTCGGAAATGCTTATAAATCTCCTCCTCTTGGGTCGGAATCATAAACTTGTGTCCATTTGGCCCTCGCTCTCGCCTGGAGAAAATAGAGCATCCTTTTACAATGAAAAATGTCGTCTAAGAGGACGGGAATGGCTCTGGGAGAAGGCTTTTTATTTGTATGAGTCGTTCGTGGCGTCATTGGACGTAACCGGCTTTGGAAATTTATTCGGACTAGTATGACCATAAGTCGCGATAAGTATGGGCATAAGTCACACAAATTGTTAACAGCATTGGACGTTTCCATTCATTCGTTTTCTTTTTATTCCGTCCGCTACTGACTATTCCTAGATCATGACTCGGTCCGCAGCCTACTTTTTTTTGCATAATGCGTGACAGATTTTTTATTATTTGTGGGCTGACATTTTACCACATTTCCAGCTTGAGAAAAAGTCTGTCAAACTTACATTACACACGAGAAAAAAAATCCTTTCGTTCATTTTCTGTGGAATTCCGCAGAGAAGGAAGCCGCCTCCTCATTACTTTCCAGTCTCCTTTTCCCTTCTCTGGAAAGCAAGCCAGATGATTGGAAGGGAGAGGATCGGTTCTCTCCCCGTCTCCTCCTCTCCCCAGTCCCCCTTCCAGCCCTCCCTTGCACACTTTGTAATTTGATTGCCTCTTCCCAATGAGCAGCATTGAGCGTCAGATTTAACGGCTGAAGCCCCCCCCGGATAAAATAATTTTCTTTTTCCAGCCCACCCCCTCTCTCCCTTAGTTATAGCGCTATATATTTTGCGGCCGTTGACATATACAATCTTGGCCGCCTTGTCATTGGGGGCTCTGGTGGTATTGAAAACCAATGTTGTTATCGTCCAGGAGGATTCCGGGGGCTTAGAGAGAGTCTAGGTTCCGGATTCTTGGAAGTCTTTTCCGGAAGCTCCGGCGAAGGCCTCCCATTTTTAGAGGTCTAATTTCCAGGTGTGTCCCTGTTACGAGCGGTTTATTAATTGCCAATTAAGATCAAATCCACTTCTGCGAGGACTGGATTTGCAGTGGCAGTACGTCTTGATGAATTAGCAATACTCAGTATGTTCAAATTCGTAATGCACACCTGCAATCCTGCTGACAAGTGAGCCTATAAGGAGTTTCCCTATACACCAAAGGAACAAAAATAAGTGCTAAATTATATAAATGTAAATAAATACGAAAACACGAAGTTAATAAATTAAAATTGCAAGCACACAGTTCAGAACTTCGTGTATAAATTAGGCAAATGATGTAGAAGATTCTGATCAATATGTGCCCAATTCTGTCCGTATTGGCGTTCACTCTTTTCCTTCCATCTGCGCAAGCCTGTAATCTTGTAAGATTTGAATGCGATAAGCGATGTTATTCCGGCCCTAACAGTGTTTCTTTAGCGAGTTTTCGCATACGGGGGGCGGTAGAAAAAGGCTTGGTTCTCCCTACTACGAGTACTTTTTTCTTGTTTCTTTATCACGAGATAGTGGGTTGGAAGCTACTCCGTAGCACATTTCCTGCGTCAAGTAGAGGACAAGAAAATGTGGGTCTCGCGGGACACAATCCCAGTGCAAGTTTTATGAGGTTATTAGCGCGGAAACAAGTTTACTTGATTGTCGCATTCCACTCTTTTTTTAAAATTCTGGTCGGGTTGGATCTTCACCCACTTTTTACTAAAGAATTTGTTAAGAACAAGGTTTTTTCTCTATCTCTCCTGGGCACGGCCTTGTTTTTTTGATGCAAATCCACGTGGATGAATAATGCAGTACATAATACTTTTAGGAATGAACGGGACGCTTGGCTTTGGTTGGGGCTCACCCTACCGCAATATATAACTGCCTTCAGCACTTGGTGCCCCCGAGGCCTCCGACGATATTCTAATGGCTTCTAGCTCGTCCTGAATAATAGGCAGCATGCTGCAATTAGAATCAAGAGTTTCAAATTAGCCGATGCCTGGCGCAGGACAGACCTCATTTATCTCCAACGGAACGGAATATCTACTGGTTGGCTGCATCTTTCTTGAAGCTGCAACGTCACTGCTGGGGTAATATCAAACCCCTTGGAATATTCCAATTACATGCAGGGTTGGTTTGTCGCACAATCGATTGACTCCGCAGGTGATAAATTTTCGGAGGGCAGCCAGTTCATTTATTTGTGGTCAGCAGGGTTCATCATACGCATGCCACTGTGTGTTGGCGGTTATTTGTACCGCTAAACTACAGCCTGAAAGTGTGACATGTTTGGCTTTTTTTGATGTCAGAATGTTCACATTGCGGGACAAGAAGTCTGTGAAAAAAACGAACATTTCGGCAACGTTTATAAAGTTTGAAGTTTTCTTTTGTGGAAAGTAACTTTTCTTTCAGCTATTTGAACTTCGATCTTGGGTTTTCGTTTCACACACACACAAAAAAAGAAGTTTTTGGGGCGATTGTCTCGAGCGGGGGGGGGGTTCTGATCCAGACGATGTATCTGCGCAAAACTTGACATGTTTAGTCACCTCTTTGCTTGTTGCCAAGGCCCACTCAACTTCTGATGCAATCTACGCTGCGGGAAAATGCTGTCTGCATTTGAAATGTTGGAAATTGTGGCCGTGGAAACTGCACCCTTCCTCCTCCCTTCCCATTCTCTCCTCCTCTCCCCCCCCCCCTCTTTTTTTTCTTTCCCTCCCTGGGAAATAATGGGACGCCTTCAGCGTTTGATTCCCACTTCTCTGCTGCGTAAGCTGAAGAGTGCTAACGGATCAATCGATGCGCCGCTCGCTGCAGGCTACTCCTCGGATTTAACCTGCCGCCAAATGTGTGCTCTGTCCTCCAGGCACAGGCGAATAAGAACGACTCGAGCAAGTCTGAGCAAAAACCGCGATTTTCGACCCCCCTACATACAGCTTATTCAAAAAATAATAGTGATTATTATCCGCTATTGCCAAATTAACAGGGATTATTATCTGCTACTGTCATATTAGCAGTGATAGTTATGTGATATTGTGCGGTTATCCATTCATGCTAGTGTCAAACGTAGCAGTTGTTCAAACATGCTGTGTTCAAAATTAGCAGTTATTTTTATGAACGTGAGCGGATTCTGCTGGGAACACTGGGTGTCTCGTCACATTCCGGATCGTTTCCGTCTGTTTGAGCTCTGAGACCCCGGGTCCTTATACACATGTATTTGATGCATGGTATGCGCCAGTTGGAAAGCAATTGTTTGTTCCTGGTGGTCGGAATGGATGGAACCATTTCATCCCCGGGACATAAAACACGGCGATAAAAAGGGACGGCGGGCATCGAGTCCGCGCCTTGCATTCCCAACAAGTCGGCGCTATCTCCGGAGGGGCCTTCTTTACGCTTGTCCTGCTTGCGGAGCCGAATTTCCGGAGTTGCCCATCCATACCCGGCCGTCCAGAAAGCCCCCACGACGTAATTAAGTAAGCCTGCATACCATGGTGCAAAAGGAAGCCAGAGGATAACAGTCAGCGACTGCAGGGACCCCACCAAGTTTCCTTATAGGGAAAATTATTCCGCCGGTATAAGTTTCTCCCCATATACTTGGCCAAGTGCGAACCGGCTTTGGAAAGTCAGCATAAATTTTATTGCTGATATATGCTAACTTATGGGTACCGGTGCGTTAGTTTCCTCGGGTGAGGTGTTTCAAAATCCATTTAGACGCCACGGGGCTGAATACAAAGGAGGTTATTTAGTCACGCATCGCCAGGAGAAGTCATCGGAAAAGAGACGGGTTCTCATGCATGCTTAAGCATGTTGCAGTGTTATGTTCTCAATTAGAAAAAAAAAGAGGAAGAGGAAGCTTAGGCAAATACAGTATCATCAGTCTGATGCATATATTCAGCAAATGTCGGAATGGAAGTGAGGTCGAGGTGGTGCTCTTTCCAACTGCCGAGCCCTCTTGCTTGGATGGAGTCGGTTTTATTTTCTAGAGCTGACCCCGGAGCCGTCTTCACAATCCGTAGATGCATTCTAAAGCAAGGAAGTGCGTTTTGTGAACTTAGTTCCTTCCCCCATTTCTTCATACGCTATATAAAAATGGATTCTGGCAGACATGGCTGCAGGGAAAATGATTTTACGGAAATGTCTTGCCATTTGTAGATTGCTCCATCTCCAAGCCCAGATGCCATAAGGGAGGCCCCTGCATTCGCAATATTTAAAGCATTACATAGAAAGGATAGTAAATTGCGACTATAGTCGTTGTCGGACGGGCAAAAGAGCTATTTCTGACTAGCAGCGATTTATGTTACCGCTAGTTAACGTAGAAGTGATTTCTGTGACGGTCAGTTAACATAACAGTGATTTTCTGTTACCGGTAGTTAACGTAGCAGTGAATTATGTTACTGTTGTTCAAAATAGCAGCGATATCTGTTACCTTCTGTTAAAATCGCAGCGATTTCTGTACCTATTGTTCATAATAGCAGCGATTCCTGCTATTTTGATTTCCTGTATATATCTAATAGCATGAGAGGGCGGCTAAACGGCTTTGACGTTGTCGGTGCGCTTAGCTGACTGGGCGAGAAATTGAGCTAAGGGTTTACCCAAATATCATGCTCGGAGGCAATAAATCGCCTGGCTTTTAGTCAACATCCGGGTTTTCTTTCACCCCCTCTAAGCAGATTATCTTGCTAGCACGTGAGGTGAACTTACAGCCCCCTAAAATCCGCTGATGCTCCTCCTCTTTCATTCAAATGGAGCGGCTTAAGCTTTCTCACCCACCCCTGGACCTCTTTTTTTTCTTTTATTTAAGAGGATTAATTTCGGCGGAACGGTCGTTGCGCAGGGTCAGAAGGTCACGGCGAAGAAGCTTGAGAGGTTTCGGCTGCAGGCATTTGTCGACATGGGGACGGTCGTAAATTTCGAAACCCGGAGGTCCTGCTACCCCTGCTGCCGGGTGAGGATTGCTGCTGCGAAAATGGGTAGGGAGAGGCGGGGGAGGGAGGGAAGGGAGTGGGGGTGACCTCCATTTTCGCGCCCGCCGGTAATTTATGGAAGCGCCTTCGAGCCTCCAACCAAAGTGCTATTATAGCGGTGGTCACTGCTCGCTTTGTGGCTGCGGTTCTGAGGGATTACCGCTCTGGGTTTTGGCTGCTGTACAGACACAGAAAAGCAGACTAAACCCCCCTCACTCTTTGATGACTGACGATCGTGTTTGCGATCGCTCTTTCATTTCCCGATATTCTTTAGCTGGGAGGGGGGGGGGCGTCACGTTTTTAGCTCCCACGGCGATTAGTGCCCGAGAGAATTTAAATTAAATTAAAATTCCATGTTTTATACCTCAAAGTTACGGTTCCGTGAACCAGGCCGCTTGACTACAGTTGGTCCCACGGCTTTTTTTTGGAGCGGAAAAAAAGCTTCCACCAGTTTTCAACGCCAACTGACATCGCAGTTTCCCCCGCACCAAAATAAAATCGGAGGCAAAACTTCAATGGTTTGCTGTCAACATCTCGTAGGACTTTATTTTTTCACTCGTGGACGACACGCTAGTCGAACCCTGACTGAAAGGCCCCTGGCAGTTACTTGGATTGTAGGCAACTTCTGATCCGCTTCTAAAAATGAGAAGAAGTGCAACTGTCTCGTGTCAATATAAAGCGAAGAAGAGAGAAGAGGAGGGGAAAAAAAAGAAAGACCGAAAGATTTTCGTAGTGGTTCCCGTTTTCTTGACAGTGATCTGGAAGGCAGGTGGAGAAAGCGACAGAGAGAAAGTGACTAAGTCGTTCTTCCTGTATTCTCAAAGGGAGAAGGGATGAATGTCTTTCGTCTCTGGATTCAGGTCTTGTTGCCTGGAAACGTGTCGCCTCTTTCTTTTTTTTTCGGAGCATTTCTTTCATGGAGGAAGAATATTGCCTTGTGCAGCGTGTGGACTGGTTGTATGGTCTTAATTGCACTGTCACGTATTGCTTTTGTTGCTCAGAAAATGCGTATATTACTATAGATATGAAAGTTATATGGAAACATTTAGCTCAATTTTGGTGCCGTTTTGAGTGGTGAGTCGGTTGGCCACATTAAATTTGAGTGTATATTTTTGTACTAAAAGCGCATTAATTTCTCTCTTTGCAGGTAAGTGTTCAGACTGGTCGCGCTGGGCGTTCGAAATCGTCAAAGTGCTGCGGTAATGTACACTTTATTGATCACTAATAGGCCGTACCTCGCTTTCGGATTGTGAGTTTTTGAAATTATGGGCGCGGAGTAAAATCGCATTAAGCCTTGTTAAATTGAGGAACACGCACTGGGAAAACAAGCTCTGTGTATTCACGGGAAGATCAAATGCGCCGGTTGGTTGGGGGGGAAAAAAATTCGCTGCAGCACATAATCACGATAAATGCAGTGGTTTGGAACGAGCGCAGTAATTTGCAAGGTGGAAAACGCAACGCAAAGAGCATTAGATGTGGCGAAAATGAACCACGCTCCGGTCATAAACAAGCCAATAAATGTGCCCTTTTTGGGGGGAGTAAAACAAAAAAAATATCCTCGCGAGAAATCGTGCATATGTGGGTGTGACACGTAACGTCGACATCTTTTGCTTCAACCGCATATTCAACCGCAAGCGCGGTTTTGCGATACATTTGGAGGCAGTCTGAATTGGCGAAAATGCGGTTTGCCTCGTGTTGCAAAGTCCAGATGCGCCTCCTTGATAGGTTTGGCGAATAGTCTCCGGAAAACAGCTGCTTGCATCGATTGAGACCCGACGCAGCGGAAAATCAGGTGGAGCAGCTTGCAGGCTGCGGGCAGCCGCTACAGATACCCTCTGTTTCCAGAACTAGAACAATGTCCCCCATCCCCAAACCCCCCCTTCAACTCCTTTTTTTTGGTAACCCTCCCCTCCCTAGCAGATAACTGGACCGTTCAACATTAAGCGGGTTTGCTTAGAACTCGAACTTGTGTCGGATTTAATTTACGCAGTGTTGTATTGCTAGGCGTGCAGCGAGCGAGATTATCTCCGCGCCATGGACCACGCCGAATGAGAGAAGGTTGCAAAACTGCGCAAAATGTGAAATACTTCTCACCCTGCAAAAAAATGACAAACAAGGTAGATATTATGCAAATATGTAATTGCATATTATAGCTCTTCCTGATTATTTTTAAGCACGTGAGAATTGACATTTTGTTCCAATCAGCTCCTTTTTTTCTGTTCAGTTAGCGGTTACTTTTCGCACGCAGTGACAGGCTAACCAGCTCGTTGACAAGTGTGTCTGGCAGCGACCATTGTGTAGTCTCTCCGGAACTACAGGTGTGAACCACATTTCACTTTTCCGAATCGTGAGCGCCGGTCATCAGCATCATTTGTCGCGTTTAGAATTCGCATTCCCCGCTTCCTAATGAGCGGATTGATGGCTCTTCCTGCAGCACCGCGATTGCCATAAATGATTAGGGTTTTTAGACCAGGCATGTTCCGCGAAGAGCCATATATAAGGGCGTGGGCTAATATGTAACGGCTTGATTCCGTAAAGGCACAAAATTGGATTGCTAGCCCGGCTTGATAGCTTGACGTAACGTGTAAATAATGGAACACCACGCTACTGGGGGGGCTGGTATTCATTGGTCATTCCAGTGCCATGTGTTGGCAGTGGGTATGCGGCATGTCACCCTTCCCTCTGCTAAATGTTACCGACCACCCACTTCATCCATCCGCTTAATTCTCTCGCTGTATTTGCCGATGCACGTGTGACATCTTTCTCAATTACAAATGGTTTATCCTGACTATTCAGCGCAACCCTCATGCCTCTTCTGGTCGCCTAGTTACATACACGGCAGGGGCTTTTTTCTCTGGACTCCTCGCTGCCACGAGCTGTAAAACCAAGATGAGCCCAGTCTCCTAATTGGGAACTTTTCTAAGCCATTCCTACATCTGGGGCTGAAAACAAAATAGTACGTTAAGCAACAACAACAAAAAAAGAAACCTTGGGATTATCCTTAGTTCGAATGTTCCAAGTTTTTGGTGAAAAGAGGAGGGGACTGCAGCCGTATTGTTTCGATCCTCGCCTTTTTTTTCTCTCTGGCAGAAACTTTTTTCTTGGTCCAAACACACAAAAAACTGAGCGCCCTTTTGCCCTTTTTCTGAGTCAAAAGAGAGTCTTTTGTTCCATGGGGCCCCCTCGCGGTGATGCAATATTCGGAGAGAAGCGGTACACGGCTGGGGGTACGTTTTGTGACCTTTTGTCCCGTTCGTGACAGTACGGACACCATGTTTCCGGTGGGCTACCACCCACATCTTTCTTTCTTTTTCTTCTTCTGAACTGTCATCACCACCCAACTGAATTTTTCACAACGCTACTCCTCAGGGTGTCCTGGGTTGAGAGAGAAGAGAGAGAGAGAGAGAGAGAAAAAATGGAGAGAGAATCACGGGGGCCTGCTTCAGGCTGATAAGCGAAATTGGACAGCGTCCTGAATTGGCTCCAGAGGGAAAAGATACTGTAGTTTCGAACTTTGATTCATATTCCTGTTTTTGTTCATTGGTTTTCTAGGAGTGCGCCGACGAGGCGTTGAGCTTTATTTACTGTAGGGTGTATCTACCCCCGTCTTCCAAAATGATGATAAAGGACCGCCTTTTGTGACCGGACGACATTGCGTTGGGAAAAAAACTAAGACATTGCAAAATCCGCTATTCTAAAAGGGTGCTAAACCCGCAGTTTTCCCGTGTGGCGAATTTCCTCGTGTTCGTGTATTTCGCGCGGAATGGTAATTGGCGACTTGTGGCTCAGGGGGACGGAAAGGCGGCAAGTTAATTGCGAGAAACGGTCGGTGTAGAATTCATCCTTCTTTTTTTCTACCATTCTCTGGAAGGAATTGGACCGAGTATTGGATCTGCAGACCTGATCCGTCCCCTTTTTGCGAAGGAAAAAAAGTGCACGGTCCAGATTTCACGACTGTCTTCCTATACCTAAGCTTCAGTCCCTGTAAAAGCGGCTTTCAACTTTAGTTCTCTGATAAGAATTATCTGGCTGTAAAAAAAAAAACATTGTTGCTAAAACCTGGTGAATCTGCCGCTTCGGGGGGAACAATTGCGATTTTCTTTTATTGCGGCATATGGCATTTTGTTGGCTGCTTGATTCACTCTCTGTCGCTTCCAGGCGTCTTATTACAGTATGAGTTTTCAGAAAATGCTTGCAAGTAATTTTCTTCTGAAACCGCAGGCGTTTCTTTTCCGGGCTTAACATAACGCGAGCGCATAAGGAGGGATCTAAAGTAAGGTAATAAAATGGACCAATGCTATTCATGACCCGTTCGGGCCGCCGGATTTCACTACATCTTGGGAATAATCCCGTGGCTTTATGACTCTGGTGTGGAGGTAGGCATGTTTTCATGATTGTGCTCCCCCTTTTGAAAGTGTATGCAGGTCTCAGCACAGAACTCGTTTCCGGGTTTAACGGTCACTTTAATCACGGCAGGACCATCGGTACTTGGAGGGATAATTAACTCCAGCAAGTGAATAGTATTCCGGTCGCGATGCGTTCCGATGGCTGGAATGGGAAATGATAAAGCCACTGATACATTATGATCTCGCGCGTTAATCCACCGTATATTTTTTAGCGAGCCAAATATTTTCGCAGCCGCCTCAGAATCAGCCTTGATTCTGTAGGATGTTGACCCACGTATTCACCCGCCTTAATTTAAGCGGAACCTCGCTGTTCGGCAATATCGGAGAGCGTTCGTTATTATAAAACGCAGGCCTTATCCTCTGGAAGGAATATACATGCACATTACAATCGCCTTCCTTTGTGCTCCAGCCCCCCGCCCGATAGATTTGTATGCAATGGCGATCGTTATAATCCTCATTATCGCCCGGCGGATTCAGAGACCTAATTGGTAATCACAGCTTGCCTTTTAGGATAGTGGGGGACCGGAGGGAGGTTTGCGCATTGTTGTGTGTGGGGTGGGTGGGAGAGGAGCTTTTCTAGAGGTGTGTTTCCCTCCGGTTGCAAAGACGCACAAAGGCATCCATTTCTGCGGAGGAGTCCTTATTACCAGCTTGGTTGACGCGTTACCCGGAAACAACAGAGGCCTGAGAGGCGTGAGAGAGCATTTGCCTTGAATAAGTGATGTGTTCTTGTTGGGGGCTGCCAGGTAATGGCATCTTGCTGGCGAGAAAGGGAATGCGTGCATTTCTGAAAGCTGCCAACCTTTAAAAAAAAGAGCGTCTTTGTTTCTCTCTACCTTCTTTTCTCTCTGGGAGGAGGGTTTTTGTTTTTGTTTTTCGTGCGGAAAATGATGCGGCGGTGGTTGGGGCAAATGAGGTGCGAAGGTAGTTGGTGATTCTCCACTCAACTACAAATGGGGGAGAAGGAAGAGGGTGTTTCCATTTTGGTTCATCAGAGAGGAGAGGACGAAATGTCATTTCGAGTCGGGTTATAGCTTTTGCTGCGCACAACTGTGCTTTTGCTGCATTTTGCAAGGGGGGTTCATCCTCCTAGAGGTAATTGCCTACAGCATTTTTGTGCAAAGGTCGAGAAGACTACATGTAAAGCCTTTCTAGGACATGTGCACGCGTAGAAAACAAGCCAACTTGTAATTTCTCCATTCATTGTAAGAAGGTGACAAAAGTCGTTTTTAAAATGGAAATTCCATTTTTCGACTGGTTATTATTTGTCACATCGTAAAATCTGGCAACGTAGCAGCTCCCATGTCCAATTAACATGAAGCCATTGTTATGTTGCAGCTAAGTGGCTGCTTTTAATGAGCGTGCGATCGTTTTGATGCGTAGTCGACGTATCCCATATCACCCGGCGAAACCTTATTTGGAGCGATGTTATTGTGGCAATAAATACATCAGAGTATGTCAACATTATTACAGTAATACAAAGGAACGCATGTTGTTTCATAAGAAGAGTCAATGTCGAGATGCTATGACACAATTTGCAAGTTTTTCTATTCAAACATCATGTAGTCTTTTTTATAGCTGTTGATCAGCTTCGGCTGGGTACTTTCCATTGCTATTCCCTCACTTTGATCATGACGGTGCAGGTTGCAGAGTCTGGCCTGTGTGACACGTGCCCAGCATGCGTGACATCATCAGTTAGCCTACGTGCATAGTGTCGGATATCTGTTCCAACCCAGAGCACTCATCAACGGTGCGATATTTGAACACAATACCCCCCCGTCGTCCCCGTCGAAAAATAAATTGATGACGCAACGTGTTCTGAGGACGCAGCATCCAGCAGGCATCAGCTACAGATGTTACCTTGGTCCATGGTGATTGCGGAGAGGTGGTAATGCTTGTGTCCCCCTGTAACACCGACACCTCCCCCTTCCGACTGTGATAATGATATGATAACAATTTTCACGAGAGACGCGATGAATAAATCCCGCGCACACCGTGATTGCTGTCCACAGTGCCAAACAGTATGTAGATTACGCCCCCTGGCACTTTTGTCCCGTTTGTCCAACTAGGCTCGGAACAAAGGCCGGGGTCAAATGGCGCACTGCGAGAGGGGTCGCGTAATTGCCTGGACCCTAACTTTTGGAATATGTAACAGGACTTGAAAAGAGGCCTTGCCCTGCCTCCAGATTGCATTGGACTGTTTGTGGTTTCAGGTCGGAATAAGAAAAATAAGGGAGGAGAAGTCTTATAGTGTCACCTTTGGTTACTGCTAGTTGTCCCGGAAGAGAGAAAGAGAAACAAATAAAAAAGGGTGGTACAAAGCCTTTTGGTGTAGGAGGAAAACACGATAAATAGGTTTCTTTCACGTCGGCGGACGTTAAAGAAGCGAAACGCAGCGGGTCGCAAGAAAACTCCAGAAATACAGAAAACAAATAAAATTGAGAGCAGAATGGTGTACTCGCGAGGCTTCTCTGGCTCTAACGCAAAAAAACAACAGTATATAGCGAGCAGTGCGAAATCCATTCATCTTGTCGTCTAGCTGGAGGCACGTGCGAAATATTCCCATTTGCGAATTGGAGTCAAACCCCTGCCATTACATGAAAGTTGAATCCCGGACTCTACCTTTTTTCCCCCTCTCCACCTTCTGCAGACATTCCTAGCATCCTTTTTTGGAGCTATATACAATCCAATAAGAAAAGGAGGGTTGCCGACTTTTCGACATTAATGCTCTCCATAGCCACAGGAGGAAGAGGAAGTAGGAGAAGGATGGAAAAAAATGACTCCTATATATTATGCAGTTTTTCCTTCGTGTAAGGTAGAGAACGGTACCAAAAAAAAACCAGGAAGAAGGCAGGAAGCAGGGAAAAGAAACAAGGGAATAGAATTGAGGAGTCGGAATTGGATTCTTGGGAAGGCTTCTTCGCTCTTGGAAGCAAGTTCAGCGCCGAGAGCATTAGATTTTCCATTATCATGGCAAACTTGTTGGTGTAAACCTGCGAGTTTTGTAGGTCGGATCCGGCCCATGTTTCTTATTTTATTTTCGCCTTGTTCGCGTCTCGTCCCATCCCATCTGTACGAATTTTCATATCGGTTGCTCTGGGGCTCCTGGTACAGGCTGTTACGAATTCAGAAAGAGTTTAGTTTAGGCCCCAGCATAAATGTGTGTGACCAGGCTCCCCCCTTTTTAATGTAAATAGTGGTGTGGGAGGGAGGCTAGCTAGTCCAGGCCCGAAATGGTATAATCGCCTACAAAATCACGTTTCCGCCGCGAGCTCCCGGAATAAGGGCGCTGTTTTAATGCGAAAGAATATCATGTATGGGTGTATTTCGTCAGGTTCATTACGCGGAATATGCTTAGTTTTTGGGAGTATAATTAGAGGGAGGGGGTTGGAAAATGGGGGGTGGGGGGGTCAGTGCACTGTGTACAGCCGAAAATGTACACATAATTAAAATCTGACAGATGCCTAGGCAAACCACGTCCATGCAGTGATCGCGGTTGTTTGGTAAATGATGTGAGTGGATTTGGAGTGTGCTCCTCTGAAGTTGGGCAAAAGGGGTGATTTTTGACTAACTGTAATTGCATATTCAAAAATAGCAGTGACTAGTAACGGCGATAAGTAGCTGCTTGCATATTGAAGCGATTTTAACAATTATCTGATTGCTTTTCCTTTAGAAGCTACCTGTTGGAAATTTATCAGGTTGTAAAAATTGCTGACTGAAACCGGCATGTGTTGTAATGTAAGTAATGCAGTTCCTAACTGGCTCGAGCATATTTGGGTCCCATTTTCGTCCTACTCAATCAAATCTAACGTGTCGGACCCCGCCCGACACGACGTAACACACACGTGAGGAATCCCAGGAATTCCAATTAGTTGCACTTCCTCAATGAACTCTTTGGAACTCTCTCCCTTTTTTTTATACTTTCTTCTATATTTTTTGTAGTCCCGCTTCCTCCTTTTATAGACCAGGCGTAGTCATCAAGCGATCGATGTGTGCCGGGTAATCTCCAGTGAAATCAATTAAAATGGCTTGGGCGTGGATGTTACGTGCCTGTGCGAGGCGAGTAATATCTCCTCCCACTCTTTTCAAACAAGATAATGAGTTAGGGCGGTCATTTACAACTGACGAGGAGCAAGGGATGAAAGTCATTTGCGGTTAGTGCCAAGAACATTAAGGTCGAACGCAGGCAAACATGGCGCACGACCAGGCTTTCAGCTAAACTGGACACGTCCACTATATTCCTTCAGCACGGGATACCCCTTTTATAATATGGAAAAGGGAGGAGAGTAGAACCCGCCCGAGGATGTTTAAACTCCCACATCTGAATATTTCATCGGCCGACTTGAATTCTGCCCAGCTTTCCAAATGATCGTGGCCTTAAAGCTGGACCCACAGCCTGACGATGGAAGCCTCGTCCCATTATTGCCGCAAAGTTTTGATGACTAATAATGCAGTAAACTTGGGTATTTAGGATTGACACACACTGTTGAAAGTGGAGCTTCCCGGAGCTTTTGCTTGTGGGTGCATCACAATAGCGTTATCATCACGACTTGTCACTAGTTTGGCATCCGATAAGGGATTACAAGGCCTTGCTGTTGTCAAATACTTGTCAGATCAAGGGATTGTTATTAGGTTGGGTTCGGCACAAAGCCCGCATTGTTCCCCTTTAAGTTCTTACTCTGCGGCGGCGTCGGCATCGGGGATCCGCCTTATTAATCTAATGAAAGCTGATCAGCCCCACAGTCGAACAAGTGTAGCGAACAGGTGCAACACTACCCCCCTGAAGGCCCCATATTGTTGCGAAATTTGCACAGTGCATGCGAGAATAGGTCATGAATCGCAACACTTCTGCCACCAGCTGTCAAAGAAAAGCCGACTGCGGGATAATTCCAGGGGACCCCAAGCCGGTTATGGAACCCTTATCGATTCCAAGTGGGGTGGTGGAATTACCGGGCATACATTTCGTACCTTCCACCCCCCAACCCCACTCAAAACTACTCCATCTGCATTTCAGATGGACTCGGCAGAGATGCCACTCCATACCCCGGCACCAGTTTCAATTTAACACACTTTCGTGACTACCAACCACTGGGAAATTATCGCGCTAATGGCGCTTCTAGGCGGCCCAGAGACTTGAGGGATCCCGCATCCGTCCGGATCATCCAACGCACGTTGCTTGTAATTAACGAATCAAATTAGATTCTAGTTATTAACCTCGCTCCCAGAGTGTTTTAGGCCTAATGTTTGATGCCTGGACTTGACAAACAGTGTATACTTGCTGACGGTGAGTGCATGGGTATATAAAAAAAAAGCCAGAGTGCTTTTCGGTTAATAACAGTGCTAGATGATTTTAAAATCCCCTCGGGGCAACTTGATCTGGTAAAAAAGAGCCAGTGTTTGTGGTCCTCTTAGGCTCTTTTTTGGGGGGCAAAACCTGCTGGTTCGGAACATTCAAAGGACTCGGGGCAGCCAGTAGCGAAGTGAAGTGCAGTCCATGTTGTGAAGAGCATAGGCCAGTTGGTCCTCTGCGCTGAAATCAAGCTTCATTGTAGGAGTAGGTAAACACAATTATGACTATCCGCGTTAACGTGAGTACAGTACAGAGAGAGGGGGTCAGGAGGTGGAAGGGGAAACTCTTCTTTAATTATTTATGGAACGCATTTGAATAGTGTATTCAGCGAAACTGCTTGTTTGTTATTATCCTTGGCAAAGTCTAAGACTTGAATAAACTAATTCATCCTGATGTGAGCTCGTGCCCTGTGGCCAATGTTGTGCTTATGACTCGCGAGCTCTGCTTTGGATGCAACAGCATTATACCGTAACAAACAAGCCTTGTGCTGCAGTGCTCGTTACCTCTCTCAAAATATTACATTGCAGTTATCTTACAACCATGTTGTAGCAGTGCACAGTATTTTCTATATTAATATGAGTAATTTTTACTATTTCAATAAAAGGCACAGTCGGATATCATATGATTCTGGGTGTGGCTTAAAATAAAATTTTGCTTCAGTTTAATCCGAAATATTTTTTCACATTTCATTTCAAAAGTATATTAGCTACTTACATAAAGTGAAAAAATAGTGAAAGCAATTTTGTTTAAAATTGAGAGTATGTGCACATCGCTCCTTCGATATGCTCCGCAGTAGCTTTTATTGAACCATTTTTTGGTGGCGGTCAAAGTGTGGCTGGGCAGGGTGTGAGGGGTGTGACAATTACATTCTGAAGTGAGGCCTTTGAGGAAGGCTGGGGCTAGAGCGAGGGCTGGTTCTATGCATGAGTGCAGGTTTTATATCGGGTTGGCGGATGTAGATTGGTGCTCTTGACAGGGGAATCAATGGTGGCTTCCAGCAAGTTATACCGGTACGTGGGACGGACGGTTTTTAAAATAAAATAAAAAACCCTGCGCTATATCGTTGAAGCCTTTTCTGGTGGGCAGACCGGACGCCGAAAGTTACGTCAAATTATTTTAATTGCTCGAAAATGCGGGATTTGCATTGCGCGCCTATGGGTTTTTTTTCGTTCAGTGGATTTCTGGGGGAAATGGTCAGTTTTTGATAGCAGTCGAGGGATTTGGCCTCAGGTATTGATTCAGCTTGGTCAGGAGGATATAATAAAATCGCTTCATATGTGCGAAAAAAATGTTTGCATTCTCGTTTAATTAGTTTCATTTTCCAAGTTGGAATTTATATAATGAAGTACGCAGCTTTTATTGCGACTACAGTGCTTTAAATAAACATATGCAGCATGAATGTTACAGTAGATACCTTGTGGCCCTATAGTCCGATTCCCGATATGCAAAAATCTTGTAAATGTAACCATATGCGAGGATAACGAGTCTAGATGCAATTTGTGTGGAGGTATATTTCGCTGAAGCTGCCAGTGTTGTTTTCTGACTCTACAACGCAGTTTTCTGACCCGAAGTTGGTTGTGTCGTTGGCCTATTTACTTGGCCCGAGGCAACATGTCCGGCTTGTGTCCATACTTTGACAACTAGCCATAACGGTACGCGATAAATAAATTTTTCTGTATCACTTTTTGAGAAATATTGACTTTTCAGTTGTAATTTCATCGCGATATGTGATGATTTTTTCGAAATATTTGGCGGCATCAGTACTACTGTACATTATCAATTTCGCGTCGTGTTATGGGACATGTCCTGCTCGCTGCACATTTAGCGTCAAGAGAGAAGTTTGACACCACTGGTGATGACAGTCATACCGCAGAAAAACGGAAATGAATCGATTTATACAGTACGGGATCCGTATCGCCCTTTGTCACTCAGTTTTCTGCCGAAGCAGTCCAGAAGTACGACATTTGGCGGCCCAGATGCTATTCATACATTCTGTCAGAACGTTTTAAGAACAAGTCGAACACTTCCTTTAGCGCGCAGAAAATGTTGACAGTTTTCAATATTCCAAGCGGAGGAATGGAAATTCCATTCTTCGCTTTCAATATTGCCTCACTAATTTTTTTTGTACAATTCTATAGGCACATCTTAGCTTGCTGAGCACCTGAAGCTTATTAAATAATTTTCGCAACTAAGGTTGAAATTCGGCCCGATCTGATACGCGGAAGATGTTACAGTATGTTAACACACACAAGCGCTTTTGTTTGGCGCGTCATTACACAGCATACTTGCACATGTGTACATAACATGCTCTGTACTGTACTGTCATTAACATACCTGCAAAAAATTTCCCATCTACACTTAGTCGTCGTGTCATTAAAGGCTTACTTCACAACTGAGTTTCACCTTTCAGTTAATGCCTTTATAGGGGGAGAAACTGTATACAACAAAATCAATTCTGGGAGTGTTATTTTCCATGATTGCAATTTGCAATACATTTTACACATTCTGAGTACATTATTGCCACAACTGCACTGTAAGCATCCTTTATGAAAACCTTCCTGTTTCAGTCAAACTGAGAACAGTAACAATTACTGCGGAGAGGACAGAAGCATTGGTCCCGAGTGGTTGGAAAGTCTGTATCACTTTGCGTAGGCATGTTCGCAAGACTATGTTGCGAACAGTAGCTAAGTAATTATTGCGAAGTACAATATACTGTACCATGTTATCATAACTATGGAGTACCTTCGCAGCATTTCCAAGTAGACGTTTGAGGTACACTCTAACAAGGCAAGGAATGTAATATTTAACACATTTAATTCGAAAGAAGCCGCTCACTAAAGCAAGAGCCGTGTAGCCTCGTGATGAGAAATGTGTTTGTCGCTTTTTTAATTAATTTTACTTCATTCCAGCTTGTCGTCAAGCGACTCGTTGCTTGGATTAAGCATTGCAGTTCCCCCCCACCCCATGTACATGCAATCGTTTTAAAGCACGGGGCTGTGTGTGCTCTGCTAATGTCTCTGCGCATTATTCGCAAACAGTACTGCACATAAATATTCATACTTCTTTATTTCGGCAATTTACAACAGCAATTTTGGCCAAGCACATTATGACGTTTCATTCAGTCTGGTGGTACGGCCCTTTTTCCCGTCCAGACTTGATTGCTGCGCACAGCACAAAACCGGGGCCAGATTTGCCCTTGCCATTTGGACAAACAACTCTGTTTATTCGGTGTCCCCCGAAAAAGGTGCATGGCCCATGTGTGCACCAACCCATCTCATCACATGTCCTTTACTCTCTCCCGTGTCTTTCCAACCGGACCGTGTCCAAATCGGGCCGTCCAAATAAGAGCAGTGTCCAACATGTGCAAGTTCCGACACCACTCCCACGTTTTGAACTGGTCGTGAAAGGGGTGAAGGCAGCTAATTATTGCGTAGATAAATTGCGAAATTTCATCCGAAGCACCCTGTAACCCCATACCGACAATGTGATTTATATGATAAGAGATCTGATCAGACATGAGGTCCGGTCCAGACCGAGCTCTTGTGCCTGTTAATTTCATTACCCCATGACCCCTGACTGGTGGATGGTGGGGGAAGAGAGAACGAGAGAGAAGACTAGAGAAGGAGATTCGTATTGACAGGCGAGGGTTGGATCTGCCTCTTGTGCCCAGTGTTTGGGGTCGGGGGTACAAATTGGGCTGCCGCTGGAGAGGACGGCTTGATTAATCGGAGGAGAGAGCGAGGTTGTTCTCTTGAGAGATTCTGCTGTTCAGCACGAGGACCTTCTTAACATCTACACGGCCCTAGGGTTGGGAACCACTGACGAGTCTTGGAGGGGGTGGTACCGGTTTGAGAAGGAGGGGATTGGATTGGGAGAGGGAACGGTGATTGCTAGAAATTGGTTTGGCGCGGTCTGGTTGGTGAATCAGTGTGACTTGGCAACCGGTTTGATCAATATGGTGAGAGTGGGAAAATAAATTGTCGAGTGTTGTAACAGGATTTTTATTAGTTCTGGCTCACCTTTTTGGGCATGTAGAACTGGGGCTTGAAAATGCAGCAAAAGCGTCATAAGCAGCACCCCTGCAGGCTTATTAAGAAAGTTCAAAGTTCTGCTTCATAAATAATAAGCAGGTACGGGGGGGTTATAAATGGAAGGTGTGGAAGCGCACCTGAATAATTACGGTGGGGGGAAGATGGGGGTAGAGCATGGCCGACAACACCCCTAATTTCTGGCAAGTATTCGGAAGCTTATCATCATAGTCATCACTGGCTGGGGGTATAGTCGTCAGGAGCGAGCTTTATCCGTTTTTCATTCCGGGTCCTCTTTGTGAGAAGCTTTCGAGCTCTTGTGGTGGTGTGCTGCTGATGCTCCTCCGGCATCTCCTTGCTGCTGAGCTTCCTTTGCCGTTACTTATTATAATTACAAGCCTACAAAAGCATTCCGCAAGCAGCCTTGATGGCTGCTGTAAGTCGTCGAAATCGTTGAGTAGAAGCATCCTCCTCCGGTGTGTGTGCATGGTCTGAGCTCTCTGTACGGCTTAATGGACCACAATGCTGCTGCAGGATTTCTTCTTTTTTCCCCCCTGCGGTTTTGTGCTTCTACGTCTTCACCCACCCACCCACTTCTTGGCTGGTGTTATCCATCCAGTCCATCCAGCAGGGTCCTTTGATTCGCTACTCAGTAATTTATTATGCCTGTGTTTAATTACTAAAGCCATTGAAGTGGCTATGCCGGAGAGTGGGGGACTTGAGAAATTTCGGTAATTGGATGCCGCACCGCAGAGAATCTTCGAAGGTTCCGCCTTTCTTGTAACTACAAGGTTCATTTCACCAGAAGAGAGGGGATGAGAGGCACGGAATGAGAGAAGTGGAGAGGGGGTGGAATGGATTTCGAAATGAATTGACTTCCTGCTGCTGGTTGACGCGCGATACTATATACTGCCGGAGAGGTGACAACTCCTGTGGCGTATATACGGAAATCCGGTGCGTTTTGGGAGAAATTCCTGTGCGTACAACCTACACTGCATGACCTCTTCTTACTGTAGATTTTATGCAAATGTTGCGAAAATGTTTCTAGCATTTTCACCTTCTAGTACCGGTAGTTCAAGAGACTGTATACAGTGGTTCAACAAAGGCTTAGTACGTCCGCAGTTCCGCCGAATTCGTGCAAAATCCGTAGGGAGCACTACGTACCGCACAACCAAGCTCCCAAGCCTTCGCACGTACGGAAAGGGCGTAATAAAAATGCATCGCAAGCCCCGATGCGTACTAGGTTTTTCCTTCTCCGGCCAAACTCCCCTAGCTCTTCTCTAGCTCGACATTGTGGAAAGAGGGCTATACCTCTGCTTCGCCCCCGACGGCTTCTTCAATTAGTCACCCGGTTTCCTTCCGTCCCGAGGCAGCCGCCTACAGATAAGATCGGCCCGTTTGAAGTACCGACTTACGGAAATTGCATGCACAGGGAGGCTAAGAAGAGAGAGAGGGAAGGGGGGTGGGCTTCCCCTCCTCCTTCCCCCACTTTACGACGGAGATGCCCCGCAAAAGAAAACTGGAGAACCGGAGGGGAGAGATTTTACTCCGACGACTTCCGGATCCCGGAGGTTATTCGTGCGCCCGACTGAACGCATTGTGTCCACCGCAGTCCGGAGAACCTCACTTAAATGGGACGGAAGCGATGAGAAGGGTCCTGCGGCTACGTGTGTCACTAGCCCCATCATATTCATGGGGAATTAATAGGTGCCGGCCTGGTAGATTAACTGTGCTATCATGGCTCTCTACCGAAAATGGACTATACTCGGAGGTTGATTTTTATGCATTCCATGCGAGATTCCACGAAGAAAAAACAAGGCTCGAGATTCCTTTTGTGAATCCCAAAAATGGCGCACCCACGCCTTCTCCTCCTGCCAGACGCGGACACCAGAGGGTCCCACAGGCAATGGCGTGCTGCGTGGGTTTCACACAATGGGACACGGTAGCCGGGCGAGTGGACTGCAGCGGATACCACACCCTGTCCTCAGGTTTCCAATTAAGAGGCTCATTAAAATCAGGGCTTATTCTCCTTGGTCGAGCATGGGTCGTCCCTGTGGGGGCAGTTGGAAGGCACGCCCACCCAGGCTCCCTTCCTTTTGTGCTCCAGACCTGTAAATTACTTGGGGTTTGTTGTGATTATTATGTGTGAGCCTAACGAGAAAGGGATGGTAACCTAATAGTCTCCTGGGGCTCGGCTGAGGAGAAAGTGCGGCCCATTTTCGGAGGGGGGTGTTTTCAAGTGCGTCGGATGTTTATAGCCTTTCCCAGGCTTACGGCTTGGTTTTGGGCGCGAGATATGGACTCTGGGTTCGTGGGTTTATCTTGCGACACTGTGAAGCGGTATGGGTTGAAGCCAAGGCAACTAAGGCCCGTATGCCTAGGGATATGCTGTAATGCTGATGTAACAGGTATGTTATTTCAACGAGCTTGTTAACATCCCATCAGAACTTACAAAAGCATATTGACGGTTATGCAATAAAGCAGACCCAATATGAATATAACGTCCGAGAGCAATTTAGTTGCGTGTTCAGACCAGTTTCGTGTCGACGGATCGGAAAAGCGTAATGTAGGTCGCGGTTTTCTGTCGTTCAATTCATAACTGGATATATCCCTAAGGTTGGTAACTTGGCAGTCGAATCCAATTGGTGCCAGTAGGTTTTCTCGGTGGGCGCCGGGAAGATGTTGGGCTCTTCCCATCCTCTTCCATCAAAGTCCGTCTAACTCTTCTATTTCCTCCGCCTCCTCGTTCTTTGGCTCCGAGTTTTGGGCCCAAATGCGAGCGAGCCGGGAATCGGCCCGGAAAGTGTTGTTTCCGATTCCAGCCACTGCCGCCAACGGATCTATGCCTTTTTTTCCACTCCTTTTTTCCTTTCCCTCTAGCCGTGTCAGGAAGAGTGGATCGCAACCTAGATACACTTTTTTGGGGTGCAAAACCGGCGTTAGATCCATTAGATTAAGGAAGGGCAGGGTAATTGCAAATTGCAGTGATTATAAAGAACGAGCTGGCTTTCATCGCAGTGCAATTTATCTGGTAGAAAATCCGATGGTGTCCTGGCCTGACGACGAGTGTCAATACTCAGAGGAATGATGTATTGAGTGGAGAGAGTCGGGGTTCAAATCGGTACTAAATAACTGTTTTTTTGTGAGAGACGTAACACGCTGCAGTCGTCGACACGCATTGAGCTCTAAATGATTGTGTTCGTTTGCCTTAAATCACCGGGACTGGTTTTAGCTTAAAAAAAAGAGAGTGAGCTGTTGGAGCAGTGCAGCGGCAGTAGCTTAATAAATATTGCAATGCATGGGTCTTGGTGCATTAAATTTTTACCATGTTTCCTGCACGTGCTTTTCCAGCCAGATTTTCCATTTTTCTCCCGCTTCCTGACGTTTAGGGTTTCCTCTCGTCGATGCTCCGGCTTCAAAATTGCGAAAGAATCTTTCTGCCTCATTACTCCCTTCGCTTGTGTATGTTTTTTTTTGTTTTTTGTTTTAAAAAGAAATGAAAAAAATCCGGCTATATTTTCCAGATGCAACTAGAGAAAACGCTGCTTTTGTTGTCCAGTAATCGCCAGTTACATTCTTGAAGCAGCAGTTTATCATAGGGGATTTACGCCTGCACGTTTCTTTGCCATTATTCCTCCGGCTTGTGTTTCTTAAGGCGAAACCACCGCAACCCAGCTTATTCCAACACTTGATGAATGGTAATTACTTGGTAATGGTAGGAGAAGGTATACGGAAAGTAGAAATGGGAGGCCGTACATCTTGGGAGGAAAAGGCTTGGATTTTTATTCAGTAAACAGCTCTTCCCTGGTAGGCCTGAAAAACAAATTAAGGCTCTAGATACATTTTATTTTTCATCCTCGGGACTGAAATTTATGATCTCACAGCCGCATTTTTGCTGTTTCCGCCTAATGGAGAAGCAATGTGCTTTTGCGACAGTCTTCTTGATTTACAGGTGACTCTTTTATGGCCCGGAGGAGACGTCTAGATCGCTTAATTTCGGCTCGGGCCATGCCGTGATGACGTAGGTAAACATGGGGCAGATAACCTAGATAAGGAAGAAAATGATGGGTCTGAAGAACACGTGAACATCCACTAAGGGGTTGAAGGGGGAAAAAATGGCCTTCCAGTAGAGCCCGAAAGGAGATCAATAGGAAACCTATTATAAGAGAAACAGGCATGACCGATAATCCCTTTTCCAACCGGCATAACATTGCCCGAGCCTTGGGTCCACAAGTTCTGTTTGGAAAAGCTCATCCGGTTATTGGAAGTAGCTGAGTGGGTGTCCTTTCTCGGTCTAGAGGACTCGCCAGGAATTCACTCAAAAAATATGTTACATTTAGAGGTTATATTCATTGATTGCTGATGCACATGCATGTAGCATATCAGGTCGAAATTTGGCGGAAGAAAAACATTTACTCGGTGCATCGAACCGAGTGTGCAGAATAATCTGCTGGTTCATATGTGGAGAGAAATCAGTGTTTTCGTGCAGATATTTTTCGCGAATTTTTTTCGTAAGTGCGTGTGCATGTGTTCGGCTTGAAAAGCTTGATCCCATGATCAGTCAAAGGGCATGTGCTGAATATTTAACAAACCAAGAGGTCCCAGCTCAGTGCGGATGTGTTAGTCGGACAAACAGACTTTGCAGCCAGAGTTACGCCCTCGTTTTGTACGGTTTGGCGAATAAATTGCCCGTGATTTCGGATGGGGAAGTGTGGGGATTTAGTTCTCAGGGGTTTGTCCCTCCAAATTCTCTCCTTTTTTTTCAAAAAAACTTTTTTGGAGATCCGCCTGAAACCCTGCCAGCAGCAATGTGTCACCCATTATGGCAATAATGCGCAGTAATGGCCCGGGAAGGAATAGCACAAACTGGGGGTTAGTAAAAAAAAGTACACAATTGATTACCTTGCCTTTTGCATGAATATGCATGCAACAAATAAGGCATGCTTTTGCGGCGATGCATTAACGGCTTAATAAATCGGTCATTTATCGAGATCGTCCCCCCTAATTTGTTATTTCCTCGCATCCTCTCCCCCCCTCCCCTTCCAGTCCTATCCAGTAATTTTACTACCGAACGGAATTTCAAACTTTGTAATCGAAAGTTTTGGGATTGCGCGCGTCAGACTTTGATAGGAAGAAACTTGAAATTAAATAGGACCCTCCCTTCCCTCCCCCTCCCTCATAGTTTTTCATCCTATAGGACCAAGCTGCTTCTCCCCCTCCTCTTTCTGATCATCTTCCCTCCCCCTCCAGCTCTGGTAATCTGGGATAATTGCAGAGCGTGCTTTACCTAATTGGGTCTAGGAGACAGTGCGTGCAACTTGATTGTCCGGAATTCGATAAATAATTTCCGGGAGAAGTTCATCTCCTACCCATGGAAAATTTTCGCGCATGGAATTCCCCCCATGCGCAGAAGCCCGCATTCCCCGAGTAATGGATGAGAGCGCAACAATGGAGAGAGCTCTCCCGACGCTTATATGAAAACGGTATCTAGGCTTTAATTCACAGTGATGGGACTAAATTAGCAAAATCGTATGAAAAGTGCAGGTTCGTGATTCAGTGGAAATGCTGGCGCCAACTTAATCAACTATACGGAGGCAGGCCGTGTATAATATCATTCGCGGCAACAAATAGCACGTGAGTTATCGCACCCGGATATTTTTTTTTTTTCGGGGACGGGATTAAAAAATGGCAGAAGTTTTGAACGATGTGGATCTGGGGCAGCAGGGAAATGAATATTTGTGGGTAGAGTGCTGGCCATTTTTTTGCTTTTTTGATGTTTTGGTGGGGCCCCGATAGACACGGTGACAACAGCTTTTATTGTTGCGAATATAATGCAAAGGGAATATTTGTGTACAATCCTGCAGGCCGTATTGATTTTGCTGGGTTTAGGATGGTAAGCTCCGGACTTTTTTTGTTTTTGCGAATAGAGTGCTATCGCAGTATTTATGCAGTGCAGTACAGTGCAGCAAGAATGGTACTTTGATTTGTATAAACTCTATCAAACAATGGTTCAATACTGGAGGCTAAACATGAACATTGCGCTTTCCGCTTTTTGCTGTAACCCACATCGGGACGAATCCAAGAAGATAAAACTCTTTGTAAGAAATAATTGAGCAGGACTGTGTATTTTATACAGTTCACATGCTGAGTTGGCCTTTTCTCCGTCGCATTTGCTTCTATCCGATATCATTGTGTCTACATGGAAACATGACTTCACAAAGGTCTGTCATCCTCTGGCCTACTTCTCTATTTAAATATTGCTTGGTATTAGTACAGTATAAGTTATTCAAATATTCACGACCCCAAGTATATTGGCTGAGGTTTGTAAATATTTCAGCAGGAATTCATAAAGATCCGGATATTCTAACGTGAAATGTGCGGGCCAATGAGTGCAAATATTTGTTAGGCTAATATTCATGATTGATGTATAGTACACTCGTGTCAGCGACGAGAGGAGAAAAACAACGGCCAGTTGCACTGAATAATTCGATATGTTTTCAGAACTTTTCATTTCACACGTCATTCAAAGTTAATGTCATTAATAATACTTTTGCTATTGCAAGTGTTGAAACAAGTGCCATGCTCCCCGAATGAAAATTAAATATTGGATTTGCATAGCATTCAAGTGTGGGCGGTCAAAACACATGCCATGTTTTGGCCCCTCGAAAATGAGGCAAAGCATGCAGCACACAGCATTCCGAACTATTCACCATGTCCGATACTACACCCAAGATTAAAGGAATTCTCTGCCTACATAATAAAATTTGGTAGCCGAAATCAGATCAAAGTAACCGTAATTAATATGCGGTAGTACACTCTAGGTTCCAAGCTGCTTTTTTTTGTGTATTTACAACCAATCAGCAACTGGCTGACGGAGCTACGCGAGCATGCGGACGTAGCTCATGTGGGAATGGTTTTAATTCTGCGTGCGCATGTGGGCGGGCCGTGAAACATGCGCGCGCAGCTGCGTACAAACGGAATTATGATTAATCCCCGTTTTTCTGTTGCGTTTTGTGCAGGATTCGCTGGCCAGCACGGACATCAACGACAACGACGAGGACCCGATGCCTCGAGACAACGGCGACAACAAGCACGGCACCCGATGCGCAGGAGAAGTGGCCGGAGTGGCCTTCAACGGCTTCTGCGGCGTCGGTGTCGCTTACAACGCCAGCATAGGAGGTGAGTTTATGGCCCTTCCAGACCCCGAGTCGCTATATACCGTCCTCTAATTGCTCTAATAAATCCATCCATATCTGCGGCCTATTTAGCGTCCACCGCCAGATATTAACCTGTAATTACCAGGAGGGCAGAGGACTGCAGTTTAATGTCACGGAGAGAAATTATTAATCCTTATAATGCGTACGATAGGTTTTGGCAATTGATTAATGCCTGCGAGGCTCTAACTTTGCTAATTCCAATATCCTCGACTTCATTAGCGATCAAAGGTTGGGCTGAATCATTTGCGTCAAAGGTAACCCTCCACCAATCCCCTTTTGCAACGCTTCATGCCCCCCCTTTCCCCAGCACCAGTTTATATCGATGTCTGTTGTGTTAAATATTCTCCGTGTGCTTGGCGCAACTTTCGAGCCAACTTGGCTCGTAAGTCACGCTCAGTCTATAATTTTCGATGCTGGGGAAACGACAAAAGGGGGCGGTTGGGAACGATAATGAAAAAGACCGCTTCTCCACAATAGAACATAATATCCTTTCTCGCCGAGTCGATAGGCCTACTTCATTAAGGCAAAAGGGATAATGCAAAGTTTGCATCTGCCTCATCTCTATTGTTGAAACCGGATTACGACTGGAGTGAAGGTTACCTAAATAATGATGTGAAACTCATACAATCCGCAAAAAAGGGCTGACCCGGTTCCGAGCTAATCACTATAATTCTTGCGTGAAATTTGCCATAAAATTAATTGCGAGGCCTATATCGCTGGCAGACCTGAAACAATGCAACATGTACAGAAAATGAAGGCAGCAGGCACTTCCTTACAGTATAAATATTGACTAGGGCGTGGAAGAGGAAAGCCATATAAAACCCCCAGATAAATTTATCCGTCACACCCACAGAGACTCGTTAATATTGGTAATGCAAATAAAAGCTTCTGGAAACACAGGGAGGGCCCCCAAAAAAATAGTCGGCAGTTCCCTGAGAAAAGGCAAAGAAGTGGAGAGGGCCCTTAGTCATTAGGTGGAGGGTCATTATGGACCCTGAAGTACCATTTGCAGTGCTGAGGAGCAAGAACAGAGACGAGGAGGCCTCTTTTCCGAATGAATAGGCTCCGTTAGCAAGGCAAGCGAGGAAATGTACTGGATCCGCGTTATTTCGAAGTGAAAATACTCACCCTACTAAAGGCCCTCCAAAAAAAAACAGAAAAAAACGGGAGACGATTGGCACGATTCTGGTGATATATCGCAAAGAAAATGTCGCCAGACACTCAGTGTTCTCAGGGTTTTCTGGTCCTCCGTATCTGCAAGAGTTAAGCTCCTCGCGGCGTTCGTCATTAATTAAAAATCCGCCGTAACGTTCGAAACTTCCAACGATGCAACGAAATGAATCATTAACGAGAACTTTGCTCGTTTGGTTAAACAAGATAGCGCGAATTGCATAAAAATTAAAAAAGAGAGAGTAGGTATATAGTTGGGAGAAGAGGATAGCGGGGCTCTCTTCTCTCTCTAGGCTTGCGACTAGAGCAATCTTCCTGTCTAGTCAAATATTTACGTACAGTATGCACTCTTTTTATGATCGCATGCACGGGCCTGCTGGTAATTTATGTATTGCGCACTTCTTTTTTTTTGTTCCTGCGCAATATGGTGGAGGGTAATTTGATTAATCAGCAGCTGAATGGACCAGTGGTCAGATCACGAATTTATTCAGGTTTAGGTGATAGCTCGAGGGCTTCGGAAGCAGTTTTGGAATATTAAATAGGTCGTTTACTATTGATATTTTTGCTAAGGAACAAGCACTACTTTTGCTATACCTTATAGTTTAAAGAAAAGCAAACATTCACCACATTGTTTAGCTTCACAAAATAATTGCATTTAATAATGCACCAACCTGTGTGCTGTACAGTGATATAAATGTAGACAAGACAGGTGTATGCTTTTCTGGTTTGTGTATAAGTTATCTATGTAATGACTGTTTACTGCCTTTTCGCTGTGCTGGTACTTGCTAATCAGATAAGACTCACTGTACTGTTGGAATTGAGATCATATCTACATAAGTGCTCTAGGCCCCGGTTATTATTGCGGTGCAGGTGTTGTCGTTCTGCGAGAGCAAATATTTTCCTCTCATCAGACTGGTGTAATTCCACATACGCTATAACGACTAGTGTTATGTCTGAAAATATAAATAAGCGCTTCAAAAATCGTTGCGTAATTAGTAATTTTCAAATATCCGTAATTAGCCTATTGACTATTGGTGTATGTTCTCGAAAAGCGTGTAAATACGTAATTTTAATTGATGAAAGTTTTACCGAAATATGCAGACCGCCCGCTGTAAGAAATGGGAAAATGGCGAGTCGCGATTTTTTCCCCTTCAAATAAAACCGCGGTTTGAAGTGCCTGTAGTTTGGTGCCCGGAATTTTCCGGGAATGAAGCTGTTTAGCCGCCTTGTTGTGGGCTGGTCGCGCTGATTATTCCCATGAAGAAAGTGTTTGCAGCCATAAGCCAAGCTGACGGCGGGATCTAAACTTCTCCTTCCCTCCCCACCATCCTCTTCCCAGCCATGAAGGAATAGGCTGGTGCAATCATCACTGGGATCCGAAAAGGGGAGGGGGCGCGGATGGGCCAAATGAGGCCACTTGAAGAGCGCCAACATTTTCCTTGGGAGAAAAAAGAGGCCAAAATTGCCTCCAGTCTGCTCCTACACCAACTCGCAACTGCCTCGGGATGTTTATATCCTGCTGGATATAGGTACACACACTATAGTTGTACAGTACTTACACACCCTGTACCGCTTTAACTCATCTTTCCAGAAATAAAAAAAAGGACGGGGCGAAATAAGTTGCCAGGAAGATGAATGTCTTAGGCTGCTCTTTGGGCGAAGAGAAAGAGAGAGAGATAGGGAAAAAAAAACAATCTTCTCTGTATCGAGCGATTTCCATTTGAAGGCTGGTCGCTGTGAAAAATGAGCGCTCGAGAAGATTGTTGGAAGCTGCAGGAGTAACCTTATTTCTGATCATTTTCAGGGCTGCTTTATATCCATACAATATTGCAGGATGTGGCCTAGAAACGAGGTAATAAGTTGGGTTACTCCGGAGTGTGCTTGGATTTAACTTGTATGCCCACATATTGCAACTAGCGAATCGCTTAAAAGACGTTTAGGAGGCAAGTTCGTACCGGGTGTCTTTTGAGAAAATAACTTGGGAATGGCAAGAAAGAAGTCGTTTACCTGTGTGCCTTTTCTTCCGGGAAACTTTGCAGCGGCATCTGCACTTTAAGGTCAGGTTAAAAGCGGCTTTTTCCAGCCAGCACACTTCTGACCGGGGCAGGTGGCAGGGCAATCCATTACCCTGATTATACCCAGGGCCAGAGAGGAGATCTCTTGGCCGCAGCTGATAGCCCCTCGCCATCTGCCGGCTGAGAAAGTTGTGGCCGCAAAAAACCCATGGTTTGTAGTAAGGAGATGCTTTTCGGGCTTGTAAGCAGCGAGAACATTACAGAAACAATTTTAACGCCATTTATTTTCGCAGGTGTTCGGATGCTGGATGGGACCGTGAATGATGCGGTTGAGGCGAGGGCTCTGGGTTTGAACCCTGACCACGTGGATGTGTACAGCGCATCGTGGGGACCTGAAGACGACGGAAAGACGGTTGATGGACCAGGACCGCTTGCACGTCGAGCTTTCATTTACGGAATTACCAACGTAAGTACCACTCGATACGCGGTATGCACATTCTGCGCAAGGGAAAGGAGAGAGTAAAAAAATTGCAGGTCATTTTTCATGCACTTCTTTGATCCCCGTGGCATGTCAGTTTTATTAGAGTCATTCGCTATCGAAATCGTGAATTATTCATGTCGTAGTCGAGGCCTATAGAGCAGTTCGGTTTCGAGCCCGTGTGGATGAGGTTATGAATCAAAGTGAACCGAGGCAGGTGGACCTCGGAAATGGGACTTTTTTAACCACCCCATGGATGCCCCTGCCCCGGAGATAAGTTGGTATAATATGCCCGCTTACGCACTCCACATGTGGGCTTGCGATACATTTTGGAGGGGAGCTCTTGTGTGTCTCCAAACTCGGAGACTAACGACTCCGCCTTATCCTGTTTGCAATTGGCTGCTGGATGTGGAGCCGAGCAATGAATTTTGCGATCCAATGGCACTATTTATATCATTGCGCCGAGTTTTGATTTTTATTCCGTTTTATTTTCAGTATTGTAAATTAATACTGTATACAGTTAAAATCAGAATGGGGCTATTTACAAGTCAATTGCAGAAATTTGGTGATTAGATTTTTAATCGTTTAAGGGCGCGTTGAATATGAAAGCACATTATGATTGTAACATCTTTATTGATATTTTGTTCCCTAATACATGGCCCTTACATAGTCTCTTGAGTTTGCAGAATTATGTTATAGTCATCATTTTCACTGCATTTTAAAAAATGGATGCAGTTTTAACAACACTCATTTGGGCATTACCAAATAAATGAATAGATTCGATTATGTACATGCAGTCACTTGAGATTTCTCCCTTAATTGGACTTAATAATGCTGGCCATAATGTAGCTCATTTTCACTCTCTCTGTACACATTTTGCATGTAAATTAATAGCAAAAGGGGGCATTTTCGTGACTGTTATTCATGGTTTTACAACTCCCCTGGTGATTGTGCAAACTGTAGGCCACTCTTTACGTGTCAAGAGCACTACTTAAAAGGCATCTCTCTCATTTTATTTTAATTTCAATGAAATATTAAACTCCACTAACCATAAACAGGCGCTTCGACTCTTACCCAGTACCAGCATCTTGAATACAGCAGAAAAGATGGCTACTTAACAAGCAAAAAAAGAGAGACTATAACGGGCATCTGGCTTGGGTTATGACCCGATTAGGTGACGTAATCTTTTTCCTCGTACTCTGATGCACTGCCAAGAAACCGGAGCTGTGCTGACGGGAGAAAATGGCATCGACGGCCAGAAAATGAACGGGTCTGGCGCACGCGAGATGGTCAATTCCTCGAAAGGTCTTGGTCTCTCCAAGCACTCAAGAGCTGACAAAAATGCATTGGGACAAGCCGTATAATATAACAAATCTGCCAGAGTCACACCACCCTGAATATTTTTGAATACTTTTTTGAAACACGGGCAGAATATACGCGGCAACACCGCTTCTCCCAACTTCCAGACCAATCGACAGTCCACACGTCATCCGGACGCTAATGCTGATTGGAGCTGGGTTGCCACTTTGGCCCCCACGAAAATTCAAGGTACGTGTCTTTTCACCCCCACGGCACACTCAGGCTCTGAAGAAATACTAGCGCCATGGGATCATTCGGAAGCAGCCGTGGCTTGAGCTCAAATGGAAATGCATCGTTCCAATAAAAGGGAACGTCAGCTTGGTGCCAAGGCTTCCTAATGTCCCTAAACAGCCGCGATAGTCTGTTTCACATGGGGCTTCGCCTTTGCCACCCCCGAGTCCGAGGCCTTGATGTGCGAAACTGCTCTTGGGGATGTGCCAGCAGACCCCCCNCCCCCCCCCCCCCTTTCTTTTCTTCTCTTTTTTGGGGAGAAAACCTCCCCGTTTTTCTGGGCCCTACACAAGCCTTGCAGGGTTACCAAACTGTCATCCAATAGTTTTGAGAACAATCCTACTCATTTTCACACTGCGAGGCTTTATGGCCCGACCAGCCAAGAAAAAGTGCAGAGTCCATTTAGTTTGGGAAAACCGGTTGACGTTGCAATTTTCTTTCCGTTCCTCGCATATTTATAACCGTTTGGCGGACATATCGAGGCCGAAGACAAAAGGGTGTGGTGGAAATGTGTGGGATGGGTTTTTTGTTTTCTTCTTCTGGTTTTGTGGCTCTAGACCGCAAAAAGAACCGCAATAATTGTGTGCGAATTTCCTTCCCACCGTGCATTAAGTAACAGCTCCAACAGGCGCTTCAAGTGCGGCAAAGCACGCAATGTGAAGTTGGCAAAGTTGAGTAATGGATCTAAAGTGCTTCAGACTGGAAAATCGTTACTTTCTGCCCCCATCATTTCTGCTTATTAGTAAGTACCCCATTGGAGTGCCACCTAAATACAAACCAAAGCTTTTGCCGCAATTCAAACTTTGAGGCAATGCTTGAAATGACATCCTTGCATCATCCGCAGCGCACAAGTCAAAATCTTGGGGAAAAGGCTTCCTATATCTTCGCAGGGATGGAGAGTCATTGAACCAAATCGAAAGAAATGCAATTTTCTTTTCTGCGTCCCTCAACATCAGGCAGCGGGGATCCCCCATGGAGATCCACACACGAGAATCCGTTATTGGGACGAGGATTTGCCATTGTATCTGAATCCGATCCGCATTCCTATGCCTCTGGGAGGTCATTCCACTCCGTAATGTGTCTGAGTGGTTGTAGGACGTGTGGCAGGCGATGGAATCGCTCGTCCCTTTTTTTCTCTCTATTTTTTTTTTTCTTCCTATGACAACAGCCTGGCCGTACCACTCTGTATCTTCTCCTTGGTCAGCCCCTGGCTTGGCCTGTGCCTCCAATCTCCCCCTTTTGTTTGTGAAGCGATCGTGAGGTTCGCTTCTTCTTCTTTTCCTTTTCTTGAGGGAGGGAAGGAGGGGGTTACTCCCCGGTTCCTATTGACTCCTCAGGTCTGTGTCGACGTCGGGTAGTATTGGAAATCAAGCCGTCCACCACCCCCACCAAGAGCTTCCTTTTCCGATAGCTTTGCTGCCTCTTGCAGCAAGGAGGAGAGTTGAATCACACCTTTTGCATGCCGAGTACAACCGGAACAATCAACGTAGATTGAAGGAAGAAAACCTATTGTCCCTCTTCGAGAATCCGGATTAAACCTAGAATATTACCAAGCCGTTATGGCTGCAAATCTGATGTAATAGGATTGAAATTTGGCGAATAAATTGGAGGCTTAAGCTGATGTCTCCCAAGTATTATACTGTAGCATACTCTCTTTTTTTTTAGTTCTATGTGCGAGTGTATGGCGCACTTGCAACGTTTGCAGACTGACTGCGCAAAAAAAATCGGGTGAATTACTATAGTGCATTTTAATTTGGAGGTCTGGAGCCCTCCCCCTTCACGTAGGCCATATCCGTGTGACTCATTCAGTTTTAGCTCTTACATTAGGAACCGACTAAATAATCGGAAGGGTTGGGGGCGTTAATGACCCCCATTATTCATCCCGGACAGTTACAGCAGTATGCACCTCTCTGTATAAAGGCTATAGCTGGAAAAGGGCTCTACCTCTTTGTTCCCATATAGGCCTCAGTCCAATAGACCTGCAGGAGAAAAGCGATCTTTCAGCAGTCTGGACGAATCCACAGGCAGGATGAAAATTGTTGTAATTAATTTGTGTTTTTATCCGGATTTGATGGCGTAAACAGCCTGGTGTGACATTTTTTTCCGGACAGAGTGAGTTGTTGCCCGTTTTTTTTCGGGAATGAATCAAATGGAGGGGACCGGCCAGGTTTAATTTCTAGATGGAAGCAGAGGGGATGGTCGTAGTGTGCGAGTGGTATTGAAAACCAGGAGCAATAAAGGCGCCAATTCCCGGATCTCTCCCTTGGCTGCTCCGCCGGCTGAAGCCATCATTTTACAACTTGAGTAATGCCGGGACAAAAGAGGGGCCTCGTTACATTAACGCCCTTTTTATGGGGAGCACACCTCGAGGAACAAGCAGCACTCCAGCAAGGTCCATTCCGGACCATCTTTCGCCTGCGCCTTTTTTGTGCTTCCTCCAAGACTCAATCGCAGTCATGTATCGCCCCGACAGAGTGATACTTAAGTGATTTATAATCTTATTTACCACGCACCGGCAACCCTGGCTTTTTTTATTCAAGGAGAAAAAAAAACCCATGGCGGGCTTGGGTGGGGAAGCCTCTTTAATATTCGAATCAGAAGCTTCGGCTGGTGGCCTCGGCCTAATGGAGTTGGGTAGAGCACCATTTTGCATCCGAAAGGACCGGGCCGACGACGTCACTTTTGCAAGACCAATCCGGGGACACCTTTCGGCTGCTAAGAGGAATATCATGTACGGGGTCGGCCTACTCAGAAAGGCTCTATAGTGTTTCCCTCCAGCCCTCCCCCTACGTTTCCTAGAAATAAGTAAAATACAGGTAAGCCGGGGAAACTAAGCCGCACAAACCGGCTTGATATTCAAACTCCATTTGAATGCTTCCGTTCTCTCGCTGTGATTTAACTCAAAGCCCCGAGAGCAACAAGCCTTCCCCTTCTGCACCTTTATCCGGATGATGCCGTCCACGTCTCGAAAACCCCGGAAACTGTACCGGAGAAAAGATGAAAATGGTGAGAGCTCTATAATATTGCACTTTCCTGAGTGCGTGTTGAAATTCCGATTCTACAGGAGAGGTCAGAAAAAATATTGCAAGAGTTTCGGGACAATTTTGAACTCTAATCCTGGGAGCTTTATACTGGGTGGTGCAGATTAGAGATGGGTAATTGGCCTGATTACAAGTTGTTTATAGGGTAGAACTCGATGTTGGGTCGTGACCTCTGGATTTTTGAACTCAGTATTGAGTTGACATTTTCTCATTTTTAAAAATCTGTAAGAACGGACTTGTGTTAAGCTGATATTGTAACATTAACAGTTAATCTCGTTATTAGCTAAAATTTGCCTGCTCTGTCCAAAAATGTGCTTTGGGTTTGATTTGGGAATTTAAGCATATGACGGTGCAGGTTTTTGCAGCTACTGGGGAAGGGTTATAGCAAGCCAATGAAGAGATTTACGCGGACCACAGCAAAAATTGAAGGGCGGGTCGTTCAGTTCTTTGATAGGATTAATGAGCTCTGTCTCAACACTTGGCTTCGTCAGCATTTTTTCGGGGCGACAAAAAAACATGTTTCATTATGCTCATATCTTCTTGTCACTCCAGCACGTTTCATCCCACTAAAATTGAATCTTTAAAGGCGGTTTTGACTCAATTTAAACCAGGATTGGCATCCAAGCAGTTTCTCCTCAAAATAAGCCAACTGGTGCGGTAAGGCGATTTTACCTTTTATTGTTTCTATTACCTGTTAATTTGTGGCACTTTGTTTTTTTGTGTGTGTGTGTGCCCCGTCGCCCTCCAGCAGCATTTACCGGCTTGCCCCCGTAATAGAGTGTAATAGGTGTCAATTTCGCTAATTGGTGGCGCTCCATCAGTCCGTCTCTGTGACGATACCAGGAGGGGAGTTGGGTGCATGCAGCCAGGCCACAATTGTGTTTTTGCAAGTGGCGCCTCGGTATTAACACGCAGTCGGGACCCATTTATGCCGGACATTCCACTTGGTAGCAGCATAACACGCTGATGTCCCCAGCTCCCAAATCACTCTCCATATATAAACAAAATTGGCGAAAAAAAAACACCTCTCTAGGGTACTAATGTGTGGAATCGCATATACGGACATGGAAGGAATGCGTTACATGTGCAGGCCCGGGTAGTGTTTACAATGCAATAAAACACTTCAGGGTGCAAGGGTTGGCAGATTTTTTCGAGAGAAAAAGAGGGCCCCGCAATATTCGGTGTTAATTTACTGGGTTTTTTACGACTTCATTAAGGAGAAGCTTCCTAGGATATTGACACTGAAGTTTGTGCGAGAGTAAGCAGACTCTTTTTTTTTCTCTCTTGAAGAACACGAGTCATGAGATTTATACCCAACCCAACAAACCCAGGGCCCAGACTCAGCATCAGCGGGATGTTTCATAGCCAGCAAGTAGACTCTCCTAGGGTATTGATCTGCGCGTACTGGAACTAGGAAACCTTCTGAGATATGTATGAACTCGGATTTTTTTTACCCCCGCTTTATACGAGTTTTGTCCGGACTGTTGCTTTTTTGGGCCAATTATTACACGTGCAGGACCTGTAATCTTGCGACGATGCCATGTTGAGTGGACTCGAGATCAAATTATTTTGTGAACTGTAACCGATTTTGGGTGCATCTCCTGATATACTCAAGTAAGTGTCCTGCAGGAAACTTGCTGTCGGGGAGCATCGTACATCACTGTAAACTTCAGGTTGAAGAATGTGCTCGACTGTGGGTTTAACGAGTAACAACCCTCCGGTGAACCAAATGTAAGCTCAGTGAACGGGCAGGATTAGGGCTGACCGAAGTAATTGCAAAAGCGGCCTCCAGTAATTAGGTTGGCGTCACGATTGTTTTGCCAACTAATCAAAGGCGACCGTGTGGTGATACCCCCTTTTTTTGAAAAAAAAGAGAAGAAGCGTCCGACAATGTCACTTTTCCTTTGTCGCCTACACACAATGCGATCTTTTTTCCGGAGGTTATTACATGGACTCTCATTCTCACCGGATAAGAAAGCAGGTTGATCTCACTTTCACGTGGTTTTTCCATTTGGCTCGAAAATGGAATCCATTCTTGGGCACTCGGGGCCATCAAAAATTGATATGTGCATTGCGTAAGGTTTCTGTACACATCAGCATGCATTAGTGATACTGTAAATAATACTATGTGTCGCCCACAGGGGAATGTTCTGTAAGGCCTCAGGGTCGGAGCTTGTTTGCTCTGCAATTAGCATCAGATGAGCAATTTTCCGATCTGGCGCGTTTTCAAAACCAGGTGATGTTGTAACCTCTTTTTTTTTTTTTCAAAAAAATAGTGGTATAGTTATTGCCCTGTGGGACGTTCCGCATTTGGCACGAAAGTGTTGCGGTGTTTGGTAGGAAATCAAAGGGAATGCAATCCCCATGGCCTCTAGGGTTGGAAAAGGAAACGAACCCTCCCAGCAAACTTGCAACCTTTTGCTTTCTCCCAACAGCTCCTCCCTTTTCGCTCTCTTTCTCTGCAAAAAAAGCAAAAAAAAAAAACTTGCAACTTTCCATCATCCTTGCACTCGAATTTAAAAAGTTAGCCCTGATGCGGAGGATGGCTCCAGGGGCGTACCCAACTTTTCATTCTGGGAGATGTGTTTTTAGAGTGATTTATTTTAGGGGAAAGCGCTTGACTATTAATTCCCCTACCCCTCAAGTCTTCTCTGCGTAGTCTTCGCTTTTAGAAACTGTCGCACAGCCGAATTAAATGTCACGAATGATTGATTCTGACTTGCGTTTCTTGGGGAAAAGCCATAAGCTTTTGGTGCAAATTATGCTTTAATATACACTCCTATAGCTACAGTCGTACACTCTGTAAAGTACTGCATAAAATATCTCATTAAGTAGTGTCTGTTCAACACATTTTTTCCCCCTCCAAAAAAATTGGTCTCTCTCTCTCTCTCTCTCTCTCTCTCTCTCTCTCTCTCTCAGTTCGCTCCTTGTAGCGATCGAAGTCGCGCCTGTGAATAAATAAAGTGCGCGGGTTAAAAATGCAAAGAATGTCCTTACCACTTCGAATTTGTTACGATTTAAGATAGCATCTCCCATCCAGCTCGGCTTTTAGTTACGGTCCGGATTGATGGAGATTCATTGCGGAGAAGACGTTCCTTTTTTTTACATGGCGAAAAACCTTCTGAGACCCTCTAATGCAGGCAGGCACGTCTTATCTCCTGGAGTAATAATAGGATGGTTATTTATTATTGAGGTGCTGTAAGTCTATGGAACTGTTCCTTCTTTTCTTTGGCGTTTTATTTGTGGGTATGTGCAGTCCCGGCAATTGAAAGGTTTTAATCCGGTCCGTTCTTTCCCTGGCACCTCCCAGCTCTTCTCCCATTTTCTTTGCAAGTTTGCTGCCTTGGCACCCATTCCTCCAACTTGATTTACTCGACTACCACGGACGAGTAATGTTGGGCGAATGTTCCGAGCCTCTACTAATTGCACCCTCTGACGTAATAGAGAAGCCTCATTCGATGACAGCCTACTTTTTGGGAGAACTGAGAGCCGGTTCTCTCTCTTTTTTTACTCCCTCAGGATGAAAGATCTGCCTTCATCCTGGACTATTTTTTTTATATATATAAAGGGTGGGGGGGATGGCCGAAAATTCATGGTCTCTCTTTTCTGGCTGACGACCCTTTATTTTTGGGAGCATGCGTCGTGTGTGCTGAACTCCCAAGAGGATTGAGGTTGTGGACTGTAAGAGCTTGGCTTGAAGAAAAGAGTCGGCAGCACCTTTGGGGCTTTGGAAATTGCGTCTTAAGGATTCCTTTCAGACCTTGACTTGGCTTCTTCTCCCCACACCCACCCCTCTGGGACTTGCAATTGTGCAAATGTATTAAAGGATTCCACCACTCCGATTCGGAACTGACCATTTTCTTGTTGTTCTTTGCAGGGACGGAAGGGCAAAGGCTCCATTTTTGTGTGGGCGTCTGGAAATGGAGGTCGACACACGGACAACTGCAACTGCGATGGTTACACCAACTCCATCTTCACTTTGTCAATTTCCAGTGCTACTCAAGGAGGGTAAGCATTTTCTCTCGCCATGTTATGCCAGAAACAAGCGCGGAATTAATTCTCACTGGTATTATATATAGGTACATAGAAAAACAGAGCGTGAAGTGAACGTTAGTTTCTAAGTAATTACATTAACATGTACTCTGCACTGTGCATAATTAAGTGTAGGCTGGTACCCGCACAACTCGCATGAGTGACACAACGGGACGAAACTTTTTGCTGTTTCCTGTGGGCGAATCAGTGAATTGTGAGCATGACCAGTTTCATTTATTTTCAGACAAAAGCCGTGGTACTTGGAGGAATGCTCGTCCACACTGGCCACGACTTACAGTTCCGGTACTCCCGGACACGACAAAAGTGTGGCCACGGTTGACATGGACGGGAAATTGAGGCCGGATCACATCTGCACTGTGGAGCACACAGGTACCTATACGTAGAGAGCAGGATGTTGCGATTAATTCGCAAAGTGCATCCTGTGTGTGTCCGTGTGTCCTGCGAGAGCTCGAAAAGTTTAAAGTGGCCATCCACCTCAGGGGGAATAAGGTGTGGCCGCGATGCAATTTTCGTGTCCAGAAGGTGTTGCTGAGGGTGGGAATTTACGGGGACTAACGAGTTTGAAGCCCTCAATTTATTCTGCATGAACATTTTAGAAGCAAAACAGCAGGCCTATAAATATTTTGGACACTCCATTGACAAGCACCAGAATAGAATTCGCGAAATTGGCCATATTGGCGAAACGAGTAGAACGGAATGCATGTCAGTTCGTTGAAAAATTAAGGAAAATGGATACGAATGAATGGATATAATGGGAAGTGATTGACGAATGAATGATTAATTGATTGGCACGAATGACCAGTTGAAGCGAATTATAGTTGAATGGAGAAGAATCGAATGACCTTGCAGGGCAAGACCAGCTCATCGAAAGACATTAAAAATTACTGAGTCATTACTGAAGTATGGTACTCGTTTTTATCAGATTTTGTTCATTGTAATTCTGTGTGAGTCTGGAAGATATAAGTCCCAACAATAATGTGAAAAGAATTGAAATCAATTATTTCACTGAATATTGAACGAGTGTGGGTAAGTCAATGGGATGGAAATAAATTTAATTAATTGTATAAAGTGGAATGGATTTAATTAGGTGTGATCGATTAATTAAAATAAATACGCTAATTTTGAAGTTAATCCGATCACTGTATAACTGGAGAAAACTAGACCCTGCTGAAACATTGTGTTCATATAATCTGAAAAGTATTATTTACTAGTTAATATATGCATCAAAATATAAAGCTTAATTATATTTGATGTGACGAGCTGCTAATGACCGAATTGCAGTTGAAATTGACGTGCTTTTGTCATCCTGCAATGCTGCTTGTAAGTTGATGGCTGGCAGAGAGAAAAAAGGGCATCAATTCCTGTTAATATTTATGTGCCACAAACAATAACCGTTTGTGTCAGGGGCTCACAACATGCCGGTTAAAATATTAGTGGTCGCGCGCTCCCGGTTCATTAGCCCATTTCATTTACTCTAATTAGTGGTCACGTGATTAATGATTAGTATTATAATGTATGATATTGGGTCGCATTCGTGTTGTATAAGTTGTACACTCTGGTTTGCGAATGTGGACCAACCTGGTTCGTAAATTTGTATTTGTTGAGATCATTTCAATGAGCATAAAGTACTAATTGCATTGTACAATTTGCAGGGACGTCAGCTTCTGCTCCTCTAGCTGCCGGAATTTGCGCCTTGGCACTGGAGGCCAACCCAGACCTGACCTGGAGGGACATGCAGTACCTGGTGGTCATGAGTTCCCGGCCTGACCCACTGGACAAAGAAGGAGGATGGACTATGAACGGTGTCAGCAGGAAAGGTTGGTCTCCGCAATGTGGAGCAAGACAGTTGCAATACTGACGTTGTGTTTCTGTTGTTTCAGTGAGTCACAAGTTTGGGTATGGCCTGATGGATGCAGAAGGAATGGTGTCACTGGCTGAGCAGTGGATCACTGTCCCTCCGCAACATATTTGCAAGTCACAGGAAATCACTGAGGAGAGGCAAGTTATGTCGTACCGGTATCACGGTATCTGAGAAATTAAAATCACAACCAATCCCCACTGGGCATAAAGTGTGGCATATTATTCAAAGGGTTGTTCCACCCACGAAACACCCTACGTACATAATTTTAATTAATCAACCAAGAGACGTACGTCAGTATCTGAGTGCCCGAAGCAGTTAATTCATGATTGAAGTATAAAACAAACCAGAGATTTGTGCGGCTCCCCTAATGCCCCCAAAGAGATGCTGTGTTGCTATTAGATGATGAAAGTCTATGCATATTTCATGTGGTTTGTTTTGTCTTACAGAGTGATACCTGGCATGAACAACGACAAACTCAAGGTATACATGGACCTGGATGGATGTGCTGGAACCATGAATGAGGTTCGCTTCCTCGAGCATGTCCAGTGCAAGATTTCACTTCGTTTCTTCCCCCGTGGCAATCTCCGGATTCTGCTCACCTCCCCAATGGGCACCACGTCCATTCTGCTGTTTGAGCGACCTAGGGATGTCATTAGTTCCAATTTTGATGAGTGGCCATTTTTGAGTGTCCATTTCTGGGGGGAGCGGGCTGAGGGTAGATGGACCTTGGAGATTATAAACTCAGGATCCAGGCGGATTAACCAGCCAGGAGTTCTCAAGAAGTGGCAGTTGATATTATATGGCAGCGACACAAATCCTGTGCGACTCAGGAGTCGCACCAATGGCAATGGTGGGTTCCCGTCATCATCGCCACTAGCTGCCAAGTCTCTCGGGGCATCGAGACCACCCCCAACACAGGCCTCTGGATTGGGCGGCTTGCTTTCATCTAGTCCTGGCTACAGATCCAACAGCAACTTCCATGACTTCTCAAATCTGTTCACGTTTTCTGGTAGTCAAGTGCAGGAGAGTGTTATGTCGCCAAATGCAGTGACAAGGCAACCACCCAAAGAAGAGGAGGACCCCAACTATGGGAAAGAGGTGCTGTACGAGGGCTGTCACCAAGAGTGCCAACGAGGCTGCTATGGAACCGGTGCTTCCTTGTGCCGGGGATGCAAGAACTACAAGATGAACGGGTACGTTGTGCGTTGGCTGAGTTGGACCATGTTGAGGAGGCAAAAATGTCTTACTTCAGATGCGCATGATAGACTTCTGTCCATGAATCTCTTAGAAGGATACATTTAAAAGTTTTAGTCATAATAATCTGGCAGTGAAGTCAGGAAAATATAAAATATTTTTTCAAAATAAATAGTCCCACATTGAACCTGTCCATAATGGTCCTTGAATCCAGCATGAACGTGACCACATTCTTTGTAATTTCATTGCATAACTTTATTTGTGCAGACCTATTTTTATAATAGAGCAACTCTGCCACAGGTAGTATTTGTTACGGCAGTTAAATTAATAATAATATTATAACAAAATATAGTTTCTCTGATGCTATTGAGATTGGACTACTGCATGTAACTAGACTTGTACCAAGTTTGAAGAATATTAGCACTTGAAATCGGCTTGAGTCTTGTTTAAAAAGTGCCAGCTTGAGATTACATTGAATTAATTTCAGCACATGTGTGTCGGAATGTCCTCGGGGCACCTTCACCGACCACTACAAGACTTGCGTTCCTTGCCACGAGACCTGCCAGATGTGTGTTGGCCCTGGAATAGCTGACTGTCTGGAGTGCATCGAGTCATACCTGATGGTTACAGACATGTCCATCTGCATGCAAGAGTGTCCGCAGGGATATTTCCAAGGTAGTAATATTATTTTTGCAAGACTGATTGGGTACAATATGATCCTTCAACTCAGAAGGACACTCTTAACCCTTAACTACGTAGGTGGAGCCTGAGAGGCTCCAAGCACTATTTAAACGCATGTAACTTTTTCATCGAATTTTATTTTCCCCTGTCCTTCCGTGACTTTGTCAGACAAACCTTCCTAAGCATGAAAAGGAAAGAAATTTTTTTTTAGTCCCTATTGTTTGGTTTAAAAAAATTCGTAACGAGGAACAGGTCCCTCCTGGACTCTATACTGGCTCTACCTATGCAGGTGAAGACTGAGCGTCTCAAGCATGATGTAACCTTTTAATTAAGAATTTTTTCCTGTCGGAATATGCTGACTCAGCGTGTGATTTTTACGTTATCGGAAGCCTAATGATCTGAACTGCACTTTCTGTATGTGAAAAGTCCAATATAACAATTTAGTTGATTAGCATAAATTTAAATATACCGTTGGAGCCTCTCAGGCTCCACCTACGTAGTTAAAGGTGTTTCACCCACCTACGTAGTTAAGGGTTAACATGTCAATGGGAAGCAACAAGCCTTGAGATTCAAACGCAAGTTGATTTCCGCTACTTAGGAAATCAGTTTATTGCATACAAAAGTGGATATCTACTCTGTGTATTACCACATACCAAAAATTGGTGCAGTTTGGATGTTAAAAAATTTATATGCAAATATTTGATAGCACAGATCTTTGGTTACTAATGGACACAAATGTCATTCAGAATGAAGAATTTTTCAAATCATTGTACTAATAATTTTAATTTCCATGTCACAGATTCTGAGAAGAAGCAGTGCATATCCTGTGCATCCTTGTGCGGCAGTTGCGAGGGAGAGCCTGACCATTGTACGAGCTGTGACCACAACCTGGTGCTATTCGAGGGCAAGTGTTATGCCACCTGCCCACAGCACACTTTCGAAACAGGAGATTACAAGTGCGTATGCTTTCATTTTTACAAAAGTTTCTTTTTCCCCCAAATTAAACTAAGCGCTTAAACAATACAGTATTGGCAGGGAGATTTCTGAGCCACTATAGGGACAAGCCTCATTTCCATCCTACTTCCAAAGTTGGAGACTAGATGTCATGAGGATTTGCTTCGCTATTTTTACCTGCATCATAATTGTGGCAGTAAAATTATTTAAATCCATGAGAACTTTAAGATATGATTTATGAAGTCCAGTTGTGTCTAAAAGCTATGATGAGCTGACACAATTTTCCTTCACAAGTGATTAGCACCACGTCAAGGGTAACTGGTGATGATGTAGTGAAACATGTTGGTGGAAAATTTCACGGAGCCTTGAGTCATCCAAGCACAGTATATGGAGGGTCCACGAGACCTGTTTTCCACCCGCCCAAAAGGGCTAATCTCTGAGCCCACCCCTTCCAAGAAAGCCACGGGGGGGGGAGTGACGTAGACCGTCGGCTTCACCGACCCGGGACATAGGCAAATGCATGTTATTCGGGTGCATCAGCCCACATTCGATTTTTTATCTGGCGAACAGTGCATCCGACGTTCACAGGTCCCACTACGGAAAAAACTCTCCGTAGTGCGCTCATTGCAACCGTACTCAGCGCGGAATTTTCGGGCCGATATTTTGGCCTTAGGACGGCGTCGAAAAACAACTTCAAATTCCTTCCTTGCAAAATGAAACTGGTCCTTTTTCTCCCCCGTTCTTACTCTTGGATCTTGAAGAAGCGAAGGATTTCGGATCTAATCTGTGCAGTAAAGTGACATAATCTGCCCGTAGGTTAAGATAGACTGTGTGTGATTGCAGGTGTATACGCATTGCTTGCATCACAAAAATATCCATCAAAATAAATTTTGACACGAATGCTTTACTTAAATGAAGTTCATTTACCCGAACGAAACAAGCTAGTTAAGTTGATTGATGTCCGTATGATAGTTCACCTCAACTTTCACATTCTGAATAGTCAACAGGAAAATTAATAATACATTACGCAGCAAGCGTATGAGACAATGATGCCTAACTGCCCTCATCGTTAAATTACTTGACTGTTCCTGCCAGATTTTTTCCTTTTCTCAAGACTTTGACTACTCCATGGTCTCGAATAATATTAATAATAATCATAATAACAATAACAATAATAATAGCGATAATAATCCCGAATAAAATAAATTGGTTATTATATTGATTACATACAATCTACAGATTTAACTACTCCATGATCCCGAATATAATAATAATAATAATAATAATAATAATAATAATAATAATAATTAATAATAATAATAATAATAATCAGGAATAATAGTCTAATGACTCCCGACGTATGCATTTCATCACTAACGAATGTTTTGCAGCATGCAATGCAACTGATGAATGGGGGAGAAAAAGGACCAGTTTCATTTTGCAAGGAAGGAATTTCAAGTTGTTTTCCGACGCCGTCCTAAGGCCAAAATATCGGCCCGAAAA
>KZ538032.1:106792-151029 GCA_000934665.2 Catajapyx aquilonaris | reverse complement strand
TCGATGTGGGTTTCACATATATATTTTTCAAAAAAATCGATGACTATGACCTGACACCTTTTTTCACTCACTGGCTGATCTGAAATGGAACCACCATGTTGCAAAAAGGACTGTTAGGTATTACTAGAGGGCGATGGGGCATTTGAATACATAATCACATAAATATCACTTTTCAGTAGATTGTTGACTTTCTGAAGACGAATAAAGCGAACCTACAAGTTGGTCAGTAATAACCCCCGTATGAAGTCCAGTTCATTCATTTTCCATCCTAATATTACATCGATGTGTCTTTTGTACACTACTAGGATAAAACTGCATTGTAATCCGGCCAGCAGAGTCATTGTGGGCTGGGTGGAAGCATAGCGGGAGTTAATTCATGCACGCTACCACTGCGCCTACACTGGCGTTGCTTGCGTGGGTACTCTACAAGACTATATTTTCCAGTAGTGTACCCGTTTCTTTGAAGGTACAGGTACTTCTCGTTTTACGCCGGGGATCGCTTCCGGCAACATCCGGCTTAAAGTGAAAAGGCGTAAAACGAAACAAAATTATAATGTAGGTAAATGAGATAGGTTCCTAAATGTTAAAAAAAATCCCACAGACAGTACTAATATTGCTGCTTTTAATGTTCAGTATTTTAAGCATGCTATTCCCATTTTTAAAGAGAGGTTTCAGGTTGAGGGTCATCAGGTTCTGAGGATGAATTTTCCTGGTTTGGCACGAACTGCAGTAACAACGGGTACAGTGTTTCGTGAAGTTTGCGTTAGGTAAATGTGCTAAATTTGCAGCAATTTTAGACTCCCACGTACAGAAAGCTTATAACTTAGTGGACTTCAAGCGATGCCGGTAGTCATATGACCTGTGCAAGGTTTTGTTTCTCTATATAGGTCTTCCCTGCTCGTTGCCATTCAAAAACAAGCAATAATGAGCTTATTGTTTACATCAAGAAAAATGCAAAGTGCTACCTACGTTGGCCACTTTGTGTACTGGATATACTGTATCACACCAACATGCTGAGATAATTGGCTCCAAACACAAGGTATCAAATGCCCTGGAAGAAATACGTCTCTCCGCCCTTTAAATTTAAAATACAGGATGTTTCTTACTATATAATGGGACATTCTGCTGCCCGCTTTATAGCCCAAAACAAGTCAAAATGTAGGGGTGAGAAATACAAAGAATGTTAGTAATATAAATAAGACAGAAAAATCGGCAGGGAACTTCATTTTGCTTGGTTATCTAAAATTTTTGATGCAATAAATGGGCTCATAACCTGCTCCGACAACTATTGTATATACTTGTACGTAAGTTCGCGGGTCAGGCGATCTCTCTGTAAAGAGGCGTCGTGTGTGTTGCCGCATGTCTCAAGGGGCAGACCAATGTGTCTGGTCGTCTATACCTCGTTACAAGGTTGACCTCCCGACATTTCTCCCCCACCCCCCCCTATACATTTTTTACTCGTTTTGGGCCAAGTACGCTGATGGGCGTTGGACCTAATGCAGTAGTAAGAAACACCGTGTATAATCAGAGATTTTCCATAATTTGCTATCATACAACCAGCCTAGAGTGGTCAGAGTGGATGGAGGAATATTTTGCCCCTCCCTAAGTGGGCCGGGGTTAAGAAGATTTAAGTATCACTGCTTTAAGGGATACTTCAGGTTAATTATTGAGTCTAGCAACATAAAAGGGGCTTCTCGCTGCTTTATGAGACCCAAGATAACTTAGGTTTCTATTGAAAAACTGTCGATTTTCTCAACTTCCCATCGAAAGGGGAGTATATGCACAGAAATGTGCTTGTTAAAACAATAGTGTGTCACACTTCTTACATACACATCTTATGCACGTATAGGTGAGACACTATTGCCAATATTATTATGATATAGAGACACATGTACAGTACCATGTGTATCATAAGTGAACTCAAATTGGTTAAAATCTTATGGAAGCTAACTTTCATTTGCCTCCGTGATCTGACTTTAAAGTTTTGAATGGAATGTCCTTTCAAAAGCCCATTAAATGTGCTTTGTGTAACTCATGCCAGGGGTGAGTGGAAATTAGCATCCACGAGATTTTCATCGACACAGGTACGAGCTAACTGATGAAACATGCGGTATAAGAGTATGATTGGCATGAAATGTATTACTGAATTGCATGTTGGTAATGGCGAGACTTTCAGTGTTTGTTGCCTATACATAATTTCTCCATTTTGAGGTCAATTTGTGGCTCTGGATTGGGGGTGTTGGAAGTGATTGTAGGATATACCTGTTCCAGTTTACTCGGTTCTGTTAAATGACCCCGTAGCATCTTCAAGCAATTCCGAAGTATAAACGTAACTCTATGATCAGGCAGATGTGTTTGGTCACATCGTTATCATCGCAGTCGGCCCCATGACATTTTAACCCCTATACACTTTTGACTTGTTGTAGGCTAACAAAGTACACCCTATAAATAGCCGTAACAATGATGTTTTATATAAATTATTGTTCTCTCTATCAGGAAATGGTTTATGCTATGTAAGTTGCTGCGTCCACAACATAGGCAATGGTATGATGCACTCTTTGATTAATGCTAACTACCTCAGGAAGGTTACACAGACCAAATTACACCTCTACAAAAGTGATCCTCTTGTGCCCAGGAATTAATTGCCGAAATCTGTCTGAATTATTATGAAACACTCTGCATTTACATCTTATACCCATATATGGCTTTCTAATTTATTATAATATTCGATAATATTATTAATGTTTAGTTTACGTACAGTATGGCTCTCATATCTCCTTTATACATGAAAGTAGTGCATTTTATAAATCGACGATTTACAGCCTTTAAATATAACAAATTTAAATGAGACTCTCATGATATGAATGCTAAGCAAAATAATATCTTGGCCCTGCTGCTTTTGCATAAGGTTGTTCTTCCAGCTGCGCAGGTCAACGATGACACCACTAGAATTTTGATCATTTCAACGGTTCTTTCAAAATGCTGCTCAGCCAACGCCGGCTGTAAAAGTTAATTGTTTTATATACCACTTTATGGAGAGCATTTTATTTTATAATCACAACATCATCAACCACATGTAGATTAATGCGATATAAGTGAGGGTTTGACATTTCTGATATATAATCTATGTTCCTGTGCGAAACTCGTTGTAATTTCTTCCGTGTCATCTGCATGGCGTTAGTTTCCTCAGGTGTGATTTGTTCTACAGACATATTAAAGTTTCCAGGCAGATGAATTATTGCAAAGGACTCTCTAAATTCCCGTTCCGAAGGAATAAGGTATATGTCATACATCGTTTATATCGGTCAACAAAAAACAGAGTGCCCCCATATCGATTACCCATATTTAGGTACAAAATAATACTGTAATAATAAATGATAAATCCAAACAAATGCATTACCTGTACTCATATAGTATCATTTGGCTGTACTTGTACTGATATAGAGGTACATTTAATGTGGTTAAGGTTTAACATTAATACCAATCTCTCACTTCAACAAATGAATCCAGTGAAAAGCTTCACAGCCAGTTGGACTTTCCAGTAAGGCATAATGGCAAATATGAAGCTTGCCGGTTGACGCTGGAAAGAACAATGATTCACGTGGAAATCCATGACTCCAACTTCATCTATATGGAAGCGGCAGACAGAAATTGCAATCAATACTCTCTACCATATAGATGCAGATATGTCAAAAACTTGGGACACTCTGGGAGGAAAATACTTTTCGTGATAATGCATACTGTATGTTTAAAAATTCTATGTAATTAAAATGTTATTCAAATTAATTTTTAAACAACATTGGTATTAATTTCTTGAGATTGCGAGACTCTTGAAAGCACGTGTCAATTGTTGGAAATTAAGGCAAAAAAATTAGGGCTAGCCAATTTACTGTGAGAATATAGGTCTACATAATTGAAGACATGCTTATTAAAAGTTGTTATACGCAGGGTATTTGTAAATGGAGTTTGACTTGAATTTTTCACCAACATTCAACTGTCAATCGAATGTAGCAATCTTTAGCCAAGTCGGTATAATCGTTTGTTTGGAGGGCCCGCCAAGTAAGAGACAGGTTAGAGAACGTTATAGTGCAATCCTTCCCATATTTCCTCCTCACCTTTCAATCACTTATAGTCAACCTGATTCATGAGCGCACGAGAAAGGATTCTAGTAAGCAAGATAGGTAATCTGGATGACGTCTATACCAGGGAGCATATACTACATAAGAGGCGCAAACATTCGATTTTTTTCGTCTCTCTGTTTATGGCGTTGTCAAGGCTGGCGGCCATCTTGGAGTGTGTGGTATGTCAACGAGGTGTAAATAGGGTACAGGCAGGCCGTCAAGGTCCGCGGGGTCCGCCATCTTTGATGGTTTGGGCTGCCATGGCAATACACGGCAACAACAATTTATACTTACCCATTTTCCAATATCGAATTCAAATTCGCGGGTGTTATTGCCGTGTATTGCCATGGCTGCCAAAACCATCAAAGATGGCGGACCTTATTTTTGCCTGTACCCTATTTATACCTCGTTGGCATCCCACACAGGTCAAGATGGCCGCCGGCCTTAGTAACGCCCTATAAACAGAGAGACGCTAACAACAATGGCCTGACAGAAGTTTGCGCCTCTTATGTAGTATATGCTCCCTGTCTATACTGTATTTTAATTGATCGGCTCTACTAATGGTGCTTGATAGTGTCCGCCATAAAAAGGGAAAGCTAGGTTTTTGTAACGGTATAGACTATTCCTGAGATATGGGGGGCAAAGTGTTGCTAACTAAATTTACTATTTTTTCTGATTTCAAATGACCACAGAAGGGTCTAGGAACCTGAAATTATTTTTACATCAGATTTCAAAGGCTGAATTGATGCCAAATTTTTTGATTTACATATATTGTTTCCTTAAACTGATATTTAATGAACTTAATGAGGTATTCCAATTTAAATAATGTTTTTAGAAAACAATTTCGAACTCCGGTAGGCCTGTCAGATTTTATTAGCCTTATACATGTCGAGAAATCTCTCCTTCAAGCCCAAGAAACAAAGATTTTTTTTCCTTTCTGGGATAATTAGTCCCTATAGATATTATTCTCATTTGCAAAAAAATGCCATGAAACTATTAGGGGTAGTAAATTATTATCGTTCTACTTGATAACATGTCACTGGAGAACTACGTGCTACGATACGTATAGAAGGCAGCAGATCAATAACTACTCAAGTTACGTAATCAGTGGCTGCTGTGATTATTATACTGTATCGTTGTCAAAGAAAGCTGATTTGCTCTACATGATCTATATCAGTGTTCCCAACCTTTTCGGGTCGCGACCCCCTTTTATGATTGCCAAGTAACCTGCGACCCCCCTCCCCCCCTCCCCCCCTGAGTATTAGTAGGTGTTGAAAAAAAACTTCGCGATGAAATTGCCTTTTTTTGAAATTTTAGTATTTTTTTTAATTTATAAAAATAACCGCTGCCACGCGCGATCCCCCGGAAAAGGCTTCCCAGATTGGGAACCGCTGATCTATATTATACAGTACAGACGTGCAGTGTATGTAAGAAGCGTGCCTTGTCTTAGGCCACTTAGGGGGATGATAGCTGGGATTCTAGGCGATCATTTTAAGGGTAGGCATCGTGGGTTTCCGCAGCATAGTTACCGAGATAATGGGCTTCAAACAAAAGGTATAAAATATACTGGCTGCTATGAGTCCCTCCACCTGACATTATTTTATAATTTAAATTTGAGAAGTTTCCGTGCAATTTAAATTTAATACCGTATACTATACGATCCATTAGGCCCAGAAAGCAATGGTCAAGGACATATGGACGTATCGTAGGCTGTATTTTCGACACAGGAGCGGGTATAATTCAGTCTTTGTTTAATGCTAATTAGGTTGCGGAGACCCATTGCTTCTGCAGGTTAAATTTCCTTCCCCTGTATATTAAGACCGTTAGCGCTATGTAGACTCAAGAAGGAATTCCGGATTCCAAGGGGTCTTGAGGCATGATGTTATTGATGTCATCAGGTCCACGTGCGTAACAAAAGTTTTTTTGCTGCCAGTGTTGGAATTAGATGGATGTACTGCTGGTCTGCTGGAGTGAGGAAGATACTCGTTCATTTTATACAGTAAGTTCCCCGTATTCTCAGACCCGCTCCCGCAGATAATACCTAACGCTATACGTCTACGGTTTTGAACATAACTTATTACTAAACAAACCAACGACAAGTTTAATGTACCGATGATACACAATAAGACATCAATAAAACAATTAACAATAAATAGGATATTATAACAATGCAGTGCTGCACTGTAGCAAAAGTATGTGGTGGATTTTTAAAATTTGATGCAATATTCATTGAATATTTTCAAACTGCATATACTATAACTACTGGGGGTAGGGGGCTGACTGTACACTCAGTTTACCCGTACGTGGTGAATGCAATTGATCCACTTCCGGTCAAGCTGTAACTTCACCGGTTACTGGATACGGATGGTTACAGCAGATTACTATACCCAATTGCAGGTAATTACTTCTCGATTGAAGGCTAGTCACGGCCAGGTATTACTTGTCAATGTACACGTCGTATTAATAGGAAGGTAGGCTATAGGCGGCCTACTCCTTGGAATATGATAACTTGCAAATCCTTGTATGCGTATTTAAAATATTTTTATTACATGAAATACAAGCTGAACTGCGTGCAGCGGCACACAGGAGGTCCGATCAATTACGTAACAATAGGTTTTAAAGAATGAAATGCATAGCACCCAATATTGATACTACAGGGTGTTTCACTATAAGGCTGTCCTCCAGAGAATCGACTATAGTTTTCTTCCTATACTCTACCAAGAAACATGATGTTTGGTTTAAAAGTTACCTTAGTTAATGGGAATGTAGCACTATTCACAATAAATGCTGTACTTGACCTTCAACGACCTCCATAGGTATTACAGTATAGGACCTTATGGGCCTTCTAAATTTGAAATTGAAATATCTCAGTTTCATCTGAGGTGGACCTTGATCATTCTTCCCTCGAGGTAACGTATATGATTTTCTTCGCACCGTCTAACACTCTCGACCTGTACGTACAGTGTATAGGGGAGAAATAGTATATTCTTAATTTATTTCCCTTGTTGTGTTGTGACTACGTACCACATTACTTTATAAGTTTAGGTCAAATATTCATACTACAATAATATTTGCAATCATATTTTTAAAACTGCTCTAAATTATGTGCCGCTCTGGATATTATAACAACTGATGTGGAACATGACAACTTGTGTCATTCCTCATGCACGCTGGAGAAGAAATACCAGAGAGCTCTCGATCAGAGTACTGTGGTTGACTTCACCTTTTCCTTACTCTCAGTCTTTTGCTAATAGGAACAATACAGTACTGCAATTACTGGGTACAAAGAGGCCATCATATACCTCTGACACCGGAAGATTCTGGGTTTCGCTGGAGGAGAAAAATGTCCACTGTCTCATTCCTCTTGCGTCCCATCATCCCATTTATCCCCTACTGCGTGTCTGTAGGAGGCTATGTAACGCATTTGTGCCGACAAAGTACTTAGGCCCAGATCTATATGACGGCAATTATGTGAAAATATTCGAATATATACTTGTACTCTAAAATATTGGTATTCTCAATGATGTACTGGCATAATCAGAGATTTTCCCTTGATCTGAGTTAACACAGCTGGACCTCAGTTTTTGCGTGACATCCGTAAAATATCATATATTGTAATATAAGCTTGTTATAACTTAATATGACTTCATAGTACATAATTCATAGGCCACACTTAAATTTAGTATTAAACGAATATGTTAATTACAAAAGGCAACGACAATCGATACTTTTCCTGTGCACTGCCTGAATGTGATATTAACTTCATTGACAGAAATTCCATCACAGCCTATACCTTGAAACAATGAGGGCTCGATATGCGAATGCTGTCGCACAGCACTTCAACAGCACGCGCTATGCAGCATTAATTGTAAAACTCCCCCCTCCGCCCTCCCCTGATAAAAGTTGGCTTCAGTTCGGTCACGACACAACCATGGCGCAATTTACGATGCGTGTCCACACTCTTTCCGCTCAATTATTGACGCCATGAACATTTTTACGCCATTATAGTAACCATGCTCACTTTTCCCTTCAGAGTTCGCAATAGTTGTTGAAAGCGAAAAATACTAGGTGGTAACAAAATTATTTAACATGCTGGTACAGTACGTGCTGGACCACAACATGTCTCCTGACTTTCTATCACTGCTTGCGTTAGATTTGAACATTCCGGAGTTCGCACCTACAGAGGACAACATGGATATTGGCTTTATTTCAATGCAAAAGCGACCTGATATGATTATCCAGTATTTTTCAAAGCAGGAGATTAAACTAGTCATGTACTCGTATAACTATACGAGTAGGATGTAATGATTTCGTTGGCAGTACGGAGGTATAGTGGTTATCACTGCAGCCTTCTACTTTTGAGGTCCCGAGTTCAATCCCCGGGTCATATAAGAAAAAATTCTTTTGTGGAAAGAGTTTTGATGGGTTTTCTCCGTATTCATGGGGGTTTTCTCGGGGGGTTACCCCGCTTTCTCCTACAATCCAAATCCAACTAAATAAAAGAAGGAACTTAAAAGACGTTCCTGCATGCCACGGGGTTTCGTTGTTGTTGTTGTTGTTGTTGTTGTTGTTGTTGTTGGGCCGGGACTGTGGTGTATCAGTTAGCGCCACAGTCTTTCACCTCTGAGGTCCCGAGCTCTATCCCCGGGTCGGACAGGATCCTTACGCGGATAGAGTTACTATTAGCCCAGGAGTTTTAGGTTTTTACCCGGACAAAAATAATGTAAAGCTGAAAATTTGCACACAGGCTCTGTTTGCCATGCTGAACAACATATCAAAAGTCCCCGACTCTCCCCTGTCCGCGTCATGTTTTTTTTGGCTCAAGAAGTACATAAGTGACACTCGCTTTGGAATTGGCTATAAAATCGAAACTACTCGTCCGATTTTTCTCTGATTCCTCTTAAAATGTTTACAATGGGATGTACAACGTGACTACCAGGTCATCATATCACCTGCAGGTCAAGGTCACCGTGAAAACGCCCGCCAAGTTTGAATTTTCTCCTTGCACTTTCGAAAACATGAAAATAATCAGTTCCGCACAGCAGACTCGACAAAATGTGTAGGACGGAAAAGGTTTCCTCGCATTCCCACCTTTACAACAATGTCACTCGCATGTTTGTGTGATCATCTGTTAAAAAACTGTCAAAATATTTCATAGCGCTCTTAGCGCGGTGCCATCGTGCTAGTCGGAGCGGTACTATACTTGGAAAAACGATATAAAATGCTGCAAATTCTTACAGAAAGCAAGCCGCCTTGCACATACGTTCCATCGACTAAGGCGATCAATTTGATCCGAAGCACCCTGACCCTTGACCTTGTGGGGTCAAAATGGCGACCATTTTGGAAAAAAGGCCATATATTTTTTGAAAATTCCAAATTGCCTCTCCATGGCAATGTTGGTGTCATTTTCCCATAATTCGAGGTCGCTAAGACGATTGGTAACATGCAGGAGGTCATAAGGTCACTAGTGTGTGACCTATGTTGCTTTCAGGTGCAGGGATTCTTGTTGGGTCCTGGGGTCAGTCGCCTGCTGACTGAATTTCAGGGTACCCACAGCGAAAAGAGTCAGGGAACACGTCGTCATGAACAGTACTACCACTTTTGTTTACCAGTTCCATGCAGTTTCCGCTTAGATCAAGAACGTTGAGTCTAAGATTATTTTTAAAAATGAAACCTCCAACACCAGCACATCGGTATTGGAGCATCGAATAACAGGACTCTTAGCTCCATTCTGCACTGCATCCTTCAAATTCAGTATTATGTATTTATTTTATTTATTTAGTTACCCCGTTTCACGGTGGGGCCCTTTTGGGGGGACACTTCTATCGTTATAATAGGCTACATTGCATCGGAAATTGCAATACATACAATTCGGTCACTCATGATACATGTATACTGGAAGATTCAGGGGAAATACCCTCAAAAGTAAATTCGCTTTCCAACATTATCAAAGAAATTGAATAGGCTATATAGCACCTCTTTTGGCAAGTATTCAAAAAGTAGGTGGGTCTTATCAGGCGGGTAGACACTCAGGTCCTACACAAAGTTTACCCTGGACGTATTTAAAAAGGGACAACTGTACAAAATGTGATGCAATGACAAGGCTGTTATGATCCCTGCCGAACGTATAGGAGGACAGGGAAATGGAGAGCAAAGGAAAAGTACGGGGTCCCATGCTCGTGGTGCAACTCACCTGAAGCCTTTGTTATTTCCCTGTCCTCCTACGTTCGGCAGGGATCATAACAAAGGCTTCAGGTGAGTTGCACAACGAGCATGGGACCTCCCTCTCGTAGGTAATTTTTGGCCACGTATGTATAAGGAAGTGGATTGATTTCTGATATTGTCGCCATCATATGCAGTATAATTGAGTGATCCGACTGTGATATTAAAAAACTGCAAGACCACTCGGAAAAACAGGTCGTAAAATGAGCAAAAACGGATGATTAGGTACTTAACTCTCACTCGTACAATCTTGAAACTTTTTGCGTCCTTATGTTTCCGGAGTTCAGCTACAAACACAGTCTTGTGCAATATTAAGACCACATGACATTAAAATTCGTAATTGCTGACTTGCTGTACGTATTTGTGTTACACCCCCTAACAGTGGACTTGGTCGTTTTTGATCTCAGACCCCCCAATTTTTCCATCAGCTATACTTCCATCTCGACAGACGAAACATATAGAGAAGAGAGGCTTCTTTCCTTGATGAGTGAAATACGCCTCCCACATTATTTGTAACAATATTCAGCACGTAAGACTTGATTTGGGCACTGTACTGCTCGAAAGATTTGACATTTGAGTTCGGGCTTTGGCTTCACCATGTGGACCAAAGCAGAACCATCGTATCCCACTGCATCACATCTCTCTGGCTGTTGGGATAACAGTCATATCACAAAGTCCAAAGCTCTCCAAAATGGGTACGGTACTAGAGGAGTCTTCGATCCTCGATGGAGATCTCCACAATTCAGGTGGAAAAATATGATTCTCATTTTTTATAAAAAGAATCCCAGTCTAGCTGTCAATGTGGGCTGACAATGAAGAGGCGCCAGAATAATATTGCAAGAGTACTTTCAGCTGCTTGCTTTGTGTCTTTTGAACAAACCTCTTCTTCATAGAGAAGATTTTGACATTCTATTAATTTACTGATTGGCGAATACAATCATTATTTTAGAATTTTATTTACAAGTCTCTCTTCAACAAATTCGGGAAAATAATAATCCATGCCGATCATCTACCTTGTTAAAAGCAGCGTCACCCTCTACACAACGCGGGTATCTAGTGAAATAAGTTCTGAGCCCCTTATCCTGAAAGGATTTTTTGCTGAAGTAAAACTTCTCGAGGAAGGATCTTGGGAAAGAATGGTACTACTGTTCATGATGACGAGTTCCCTGACTCTTTTCGCCGTGGGTACCTTGAAATTCAGTCAGCAGGCGACTGACCCCAGGACCCAACAGACGAACCCTGGGAACCTGAAAACGACCGCAATGTAAGCAGTAAGGACACCAGAAATCACGTGTACTACTCGCTTACGGGTGCATATCCCCATATCACCTGAGGGCTTCAGTTGAAATCAAATATGGCGCCTCTCTGGTCTCGGAATGCACGATTGGATATTTTAGTGTCATTGTCGGTTTCAGTGACAGCAAATTATATTTAAAATTCACATGCCACCCTTTAGGCGAAAATATCATTAGACATAACCCAGTATGCTAATTTCAAAATGGCGATCATAGGTCACAAACTAGTGACCTTATGACCTCCTGCTTGGTACCAATCGTCTTAGCGACCTCGAATTATGGGGAAATGACATCAACATTGCCATGGAGAGGCAATTTGGAATTTTCAAAAAATATTTGACATTTTTTCCAAAATGGTCGCCATTTTGACCCTACAAGGTCAAGGGTCAGGGTGCTTCGGATCAAATTGATCGCCTTAGTCTATGGAACGTATGTGCAAGGTGGCTTGCTTTCTGCAAGAATTTGCAGCATTTTATACCGTTTTTCCAAGTGTAGTACCGCTCCGACTAGCACGATGGCACCGCGCTAAGAGTGCTATGAAATATTTTGACAGTTTTTTAACAGATGATCACACAAACATGCCAGTGACATTGTTGTAAAGGTGGGAATGCGAGGAAACCTTTTCCGTCCTACACATTTTGTCGAGTCTGCTGTGCGGAACTGATTATTTTCATGTTTTCGAAAGTGCAAGGAGAAAATTCAAACTTGGCGGGCGTTTTCACGGTGACCTTGACCTGCAGGTGATATGATGACCTGGTAGTCACGTTGTACATCCAATTGTAAACATTTTAAGAGGAATCCGAGAAATATCGGACGAGTAGTTTCGATTTTATAGCCAATTCCAAAGCGAGTGTCACTTATGTACTTCTTGAGCCAAAAAAAACATGACGCGGACAGGGGAGAGTCGGGGACTTTTGATATGTTGTTCAGCATGGCAAACAGAGCCTGTGTGCAAATTTTCAGCTTTACATTATTTTTGTCCGGGTTAGGCCTCATTTTTGTCTAAAACTCCTGGGCTATATGGGTTCTCTCCGTGTTCGCGTGGATTTTCTTGGGCTTCTCCAGTTTCCTCCCACAATTAAAATCTATCACAGCACAGGCAATGAATAAGACGGCCAATGAAAAGATGATCCCATAAAGGCCCAAGTAGACATATCACGGGGTATCCATTGTCGTCGTTGTCGTCGTCGTCATCGTCATCGTCGTCATCATCATCCATAAAATGGTCTGTTTTTCGTCATCGCCATTCTTCTGCCCTTTCACTCTTATGTAACCAGCTACAGGCCTTTTGCATGAATAGCAGCAATGGATTACTTACTTAGGCTATTAAATAAACACATTTGGACATTATATAGAATCTAGATGATTGAGAAAATTCTGTAGCTCTGCAGTGCTAAAGCACAGGAAATCAGCTTATTTCTCCTAAATATACCTCTGTAAAAGTATTTTAGGCCAATTCTTGCTTCCTTCAGATTACACAATATAGGCATATAACCCTAACTCGAGTTTCTTGATTTGTTTGATTTCCACCCTATCTACAGACGATATATATTGCAGAGTAGACATTGGGTTGGTTTTACGCGAAACGGGTTCTACACGAACGCAATGATATTGAGAGAAGTTGTGCAAACCCTATACTGTCCCCCCTTCATATATTTCATACTGTACAGGGTGGTCACAAATTCGTCTGTCAAAAAGATATGTGTGGTAGGGTGTGCATATGGAAGAAGCATGGCATGGGCCCGAAAGGCCGGCGCGGCGTTGACGTCGACGATGTGTATCCTGACAAGTATGGATCCAGTATTACAATACCGCCATATAAGCAATTTTTGGCATCGACAACGTCTATCCTGACATGTATGGATACCCCCGTGCATATCTGCATCGGTGGTTGCCGGAGTCAGGCGGTTGAGCAACAGTCTGGAAGTGTGAACGCCTGACCCCGGCTACCAACAATGCAGATATGCACGTGGGTATCTATACTTCTCAGGATAGACATTGTCGATGTCAAAGGTCGACATTTCCAAAACGGATCGTCGCCGGTCTTTCTAACCCATGCCATGCATCTTCCATACTCACCCCCTACTACCTGTATCATATTAGCAGAAGAATTCTTGACCACCCTGTATACATTTTGGGGAGGTTATTCTCCCCGAGACATAGAAAATCTCTCAGTGGTTCTCCTCTGCTCGTTTTCGCCTCCGTTCCTGTCAGTCCCCCCTTTCCAATTACCTGGGGCAGGGGCTTTGTGTGTGCGCAGCGATTGTGTATGGATTAATAAAGGTTCCAACGAGGTTCTATTAGCATGTGCATAAATTATTATTTTTAGGACAAAACTACAAGAGATGCTACGCCTCTACATGAGCAGATATTTAATATCTGCTCATGTAGAGGCGTAGCATCTCTTGTAGTTTTGGAGGTTAAAGGTCTGTGACTGAATAAAAATAAAAATATATCCATCTACACATACGAATGACAGTATTTCATTTCCATATTTTTACCATTANTGATGGATACTTATGAGTTCATCATCACGATATCATTTATCGATTCGGATGTGATGCATAGATTCCAGGATAATATGTATAGGCCTATGTTATAATCCTAGGAGAAGTCACTGCGTTATCCCTACGCAGTGCAGTGTGTTGGAATTGAATTGTCCGCTTTTGGCAATTAATCTGCTTTTTTTAAAGCGATTTCTTTTGCACAGCAACTTGGATAGGCTATCGTAAATACTAGCTGCTAATAATAATATGTGGAATGGGTGTATCCTTTTATACTAATATGGAAGGACTATAGGCGTTGAAACATAGATCCCCGGACAAAAAGGATTACTCGCAATATTTGGAGCTCGGAAATGCAGGTATCTAATGAATGATTTCATTCAACCTAATACTATCAGCTATTATTTTTGTTAACCGCTACTAGCAATTGTATGAAAACTTAATATAAGTACTGTATCTTAGTGCATATTATTGCTAAATACGACTCGACGGGCAATACAGCCTATATGATGAATGAAGCTGCTTTTCCAGAGGTGGTTTGGTCTATTGGGGAGCCAAATAAGGGGGCTAAGGCCATGAGGCATATACTGTATGAGAGGGTGCGAGGGGAATAGAGGTTTTTGGACAGTTGTAGGAACGGATGCAGAGATAACCCGTGTAAACTCTTTCCAAGCGAGAAATACCTCTGTCCGATCTAGGGATCGAACGCGGGACCTCAGAGATGGACGGTTGTGGCGTCATCCAATACCTCACCGTGCTCCCTCTCGTGCACTGATGGCATATCATGTATAATAATTGAATATACCCTAATATAATACCATGTGTTTCAGAATGTTCGGTGGGTGTGTCTCGTATGGCATTAAGAATATGCTGAATATGACGGAGTGACGCACTTTCGGTACTTGGGGGGTACTACACTCGGCCATAAGAGTGTCACCTCAGTGTCAGATACAAAAGTGAGCTGAACTCTGTTCCACACCGTATAAATGTATTTGCCTCTCTTTATTTTGTGAAACTCGGCAGTGAAACAAGATAAATTAGCTCCCGTGATAGATGGTCTATCTAGACTACACGGACATCAAAGGAGATCTAAAAAAAAGTCATGTGAAGAAATAGGACGCATATAGGTTATCTTACTCTCAAAATTAACGACTGTACAGAGGCTTTTATCATGTGTAAGCTTAAAAGTGTGTGAACAATAGTCCCTGGTAGACAACTCGCAACTTTAGTAATTATACTGTAGTCGCTATGCTCGACTCCTAAGGGGACTCTAAAGGCGCAATCAACTCAGGTAGGCTACTATGCTGCACTAACACTTTCAACTAGATAATACAAGATACTTGTAAAACTTTGTGGCGGTATCCTATACTAGTATATTCATTTTCGTAATACCTCTTGAGTATACTGTAGTTAACTCTTTTCTGAAGTGGCTAATATAATTTTTTTCGATTTAGTGTACAGCATATTTCTTATTACACTATAGTAGGTCAATATGTGTCTTGGACACCCATGCACACTAAAGAGTGTGACTGATGGCCATTTCAACATCTTTTCGTATGGTGAGTCTCACAAAAAGACTGGGGAAGCGGCATGACAGCAATATAGATGACCTGAATAGGAGGAAGAGCAGAGTTGGTAGATTTGGGTCGCAAAGGCCATCTAAGTGGATTGCATGTGAGTCTGGTGGGGCGACAGGGAATGTGTCGGATCCATGGGAGGGAAACAAGGCCGTGGGGTGTCCCAAGTAGGACACGACCTCCACTTCACTTTTGGGCCAGGCCGTTTTGGGTAGCAGCTTCATGGAACCGATTTGCAGCAAGGACTGAACACGTTACGAGGAGAGATCAATGGCCACGCCGAGCACATAAATGACGCTCTCTTTTACTCTTCTACAGCACTAAAGGAGTCTTTCCTGATGAATGATAGCTCATCTTCATATTTTTAGCCGTTAGGGATTTTTGAGTGAAATATAGCTTGTGTGCTGTCAGGAAGGTTGAGCCTTTTTGCAACCGTGGAATCCTGATACCATGTGCATGATTTACGCGCTACTTTTCTTGTGAAGCGTGGAGGTGTCGTAAATGTCAAAAATGTGCGTTCAAAAATGCGTTAAAGTGACGCCAGAACTAGCTCAATATATGGAAGTATACGGCGCATCCAGAATTAGATCGATCTGATTTTTTGTAGGTTATTGAGGGCTAATCATCGGATCATCCCTGTCTGTCTTTCCCTGTCAGAAGACTGCATGATGATAGCCCCAAAACGTAAAATTTCCACTTTCTGTGGCCTTGAATGGATCCACAGGTCTGTTCAAGGTCCTGCAGGATAACCTCGTTTGTAAAAATAGAATTTCACTTCTACCGCAAAAGTAAATAAATGCACGAATAAATAAATTAATTAATCGATCAAATTTCAGTAACAGGAAACTGACCTGTCCAACGGCATGTTTCACACTAGAGGGGGTACCGATTGGTTACCATTCAAATGTATCTTCATGTTAACAAGTGATGTTTTGAAGGATGATTTGACGAAAGAGTTAACTTTGTAAACCCTGCTGGTTACAATGTTTGTCGAAAATTCCCTGACTGAACCGCTGAATACCTTTCATGAGCACGACATTTCTCGTGGTTCTGTGTGCGGTCTAAACTTCAAAGGCAGCATCTCACACTATCAGAGCGAAAATTTTCATGTGCACCGTACCCATTTTATACAAGTAGGCCTACTACCACAAGAGTGCGCTCATCACTGAGCAAAATAAATAATAATAAAATTGGCCCACACACGGCGGAGTCAGTTTATATGAGATTCACTGGAGCTTGACTATCGAGTGTGGATTTCCGGACGCATCTGGGGCAAAACATGTTGTCAAAGTCATTTTCAGGAGTGCGTTGAATAACCAAAGGCGACAGGCCTACCTGGCAATTGCGGTTCCTTAATTTAATTACGGTTGGGAATCAATATACTGCATGGAACTCTGATTTTTGGCACTGTGTTGGTATTTAATTATGGTGTGTACTGGTAAAAATAATCTTCACAGTAGTTTGGACCGTATGTACAGAGCAGAGGCACTCAGACATTTGCAGAGTTGCCTCGAGCAGTGTGTGAAATCAGAACAATAATTGCTCCCAAAATGAAACATAACAGGCACCATTGGGTATCGTCAGATACGCTTACATTCATAATATTATCATACATCTCGACAGAATCCCAACAGAGATTCCATGAGGAATGAGGGTTAGGGGTCATCTACTCCTCGGGGCTTTCCTACCTTCTAAACAAGGCAAGTATGGAAGAAACTCAGAGCAAATGATATCGTCGTCATGTACGGCTCGCGAGAAAAAATATATGTTTGCCGAATTAGCATTAATTTTAATGGAGCCAAATTCTTGGACATGTGACTGACGAAATGCCACACATGTGTTTCTGAGTGGATTTTTCAGAAGAAAAAAATCCATAGGCGCATTCTACTAGCGTTTCTCTTTCATTTGAGGTATATTTTGATTGGGCTTTGACCACTTGCAATACCCGAAAGAAATTATCCCAAAAAGGCCCCATTTACAAAATTTCGTTATTTTTCCCTTCCCACGGTATTTCGCAATTTGGCTGAAACTTGATATGCAGTGTTACGGCATAGGTGTGTATAGCTGTGATTATTTTCAGAAAAATCCGAGATGGTTTAGCAACATTTAGGCCCGCTTGATTGGGAAAAACTATTGGAGGATTTGGGTTTTTTGACTGCCCAGAGGTCAAAAATAAATCAAGGACAAAATGAATGGTCATTACGGTCATTATGAGTTACGAATGACTTAAGGAACATGAAAATAGCAATAAATTTCCATGGACAAATATCATGTTGCATAGTGTTATTTACAATGTTTTTAAACTCTTTCTTAGGCCCACAGACTATTTCTAATATTTAGGTTAGACCTATAACACGAAACCACATACACAGTTTGTATAAATTAAATTGAAGGAGTGGCGTTGAGGGGGGGGGGGCGGCACAAAGTGAATGGCCTGTAGAAAGGAAATGCATAAAGCCGGCCCTGTATCGTTCGCAATGGTGGTAACAATATTTTTTTTAAATTTGCACATTTTAAATGAAACCTAAAATCGTGCGGAGTTATGTTTATCTCTTCCAAACACTAATTATTCACACTATCAGATACAGTATGTTTATTATTAATTCATATACTTTCCCTTTGAATCAATTTTAGAAAAAATTAAAACGACAACTTTGGAACATTTTAAGGAGCCTGTTCAATGCCAAAATAGAGAGCACTTTTGAATACCTGGCCTAGTGGCTAGTTGATACTCATTAAAAATACCTGAGGCACACACAGTATTTACAGGATAGCGCGTTTGTCAGCCACACACCTTTAACACATTGAGTGAGGGGGGGATTGGTTCTAGTTTATTTAGTCACTTCGATGTAACAAAAAACGGGAACCTTTGTGCATATGCCAGGGGAAGAGAGTAACGAATAAGCCTAAATACATAGCTGCAATAATTGTTTATTTTGTTTCAACAGGTGTATCCTGTTCAGACCCCACATGAATTTTTAAAGACATATATGCAGATATTAAAATTTGTAAATATTATTGTATCTTTAACAGCGGTGCCGCCGATTGAGTTGATAGCATAACTCTCGATTGAATCGTAACCTGGCTATAGATAGGCTCCATTCAACTTGGCACGCACATGCCACACAGACCTACTGCAAACGTACATTATATCGATTAGCTGTCATCATGCAAAGTTGCGCTAAATTATTTACCAGATTGATTTTAGTCACAATTTAAACTACAACAGTATAGGCTACCCAAGGAAAAAAAATGAATCAGTATATAAGCTAGTACATGTATACTGCAGTTCCGTGACTAATTCAAGCAGCAGCCGCATTCATTGGCGTAAATGCCAACCTCCACCACCCTAAATAAAAGGTCCTGCCTATCACTTATTTTAGTAAAAAAGTAGGGGAGGACCCAGAACGCCCCCTTCCCCCTCTTCTGATATTGTCACAGAGGGGGAACCAAATGACAGTTTTAATGCTCCAACATTATACCCAAACCATTTTCATTTTCCAACCAACCACCCTACCATAATATGAATTCAGTTATTATTATTATTATTATTATTATTATTATTATTATTATTATTATTATTATTATTATTATTATTATTATTATTATTTCTTTGAAAAGTTCCCCACCTTGATGGCGTCCTTAAAATATAAATGCCAGAAGCTGTTTTTTGGGCAAGGTCAACAGGAATGCCATAATTTTTCCTGGTGCAGATTTAGAGGAGGGAGGGGGGAGGGGGGATTTGAAGGCAGGGGGTATAAGGTGGTGGAGGCAGGCAAGGGAGGGTGCATGCCACGCGCCCCAGAGTAGGCTCAGGGACTAGATTCGACCTTTTTTGGCCGGCCCAACCACCTCCTGGTTGTATGCAAGAGAGAGAAGAACGGCAGCTGGGATGCAAGAAAAGTTCCCCGTGCATCTGCGCTTTTTTATTTCATTCCCCCACCTCCCTCCACCAGCCCCACCGGCCTCCTACCTTCCTCCCCAAACCCCCTCATCTACAAGCACCAGAGGCACCGCCTCCCTGCATTGCTTTTGTTGCTTGGCTTTTGTTTCTGGGTGGGGGATCCTGCCGAGGGCGCTTCTTGCTGGCTTAGCGAGCCGGCAAAAACGTTGCAACCGGTAAAGGCACTTTTGAAGAAGAAGAAGAAGGTGGGGAGGGGGAGGGGGTGAATTAACATATTTTTGGGGGGAAGACCACCGTTAGTTTTTTTAAATGATTTTGTTCACGCCTTGTGTCTAGAAGATAAGTGTTAAGCAAAGTTGGCGTATCTCCAGAATAAAATTATTTGATGTAGAGAAAATGTATTATTACGGTAGTCAAATTTGTCATATAAATATGTGAATGATCATAATAAGGATTATTATTATTATTCACCCCGAGCAAAAACATTAACATTAATATTTTCAGCAACAAAGAGAGACCCAAGTAGGCAAGACATATTACAAATATTGGACCATAGCATATGACACTCCGTCGCCCCCTCAGGTTTGTCTGTCGGCTACCTGCCCACGTATAAGTACATTTTCTTTGCAGCTTACTCGGTCTGACAGTTCGTGTTAGCGCTGCACAGTACAAAAGTAGTAGAAAAGTCGTAGCAAGAAACCCTATATTTGAGGGGAAAAGGTATAGTAGGCCTATATAGACGGGCTGTGATACATGAGATGTGTAACTATGGCAGATACAAAAGCCAGCGACGCGTATAGAAGTTCCTGCCACGGCTACTAGATATAATTGGTTTATTTAGATCACGTGGCCAACAGGGGTACCATGTAAGATTGCAGTTATCTGTCAAGTAATAGGCCCTCAAGAGGGCCTGGAAAAGCGACTCGTGACTGAAAAATGTCAGTGGGACTGAAGATCGGTATGTAATATCGACTCAAATGCCGATATTGAGAATCCTTTCTCTGCGCGAGAGTAGCCGGTGGATGCGGAGCTGTCCCGTTGCTGCAGTAATGCAGAATATTTCAAACTGATTTTCCGTTTTCCGCGATTTCTTGGTCCTAAGCTGCTTGTCATTAAACAGTTTCATATGAGGTATCCGAGATATTAACTGCAAATGTCAAGCTAAACGAAAACATAATTTCAAATCATTTGAGGGGTGAAGTGTGGGATAAAACTACAAAAAAATATCACACTGGATCGTGCTGCCATCCTTTGCACTTGCACCAAAATCTGAATTGCCAGCAGTAACTTGAGAGCTCCTAAGCAATAATTCATGACGGAGAAGCACTTTCCGGAACCCCCATGAGCACAGTACACCAGGGAGGCATGATCAAAGCTTGACCCCCACCCAAAATACACACAGGAAGTCACATTTCGTCAGAGGAAAGCCAAACCCTTGGATGGGACAAAGCCCAAGACACGACCTCTTGAAAGGAGGCTGAATCCCAGCAGAGGAGTCCATTACACATCGATTCAACGTCTCGCATTGTTACAGGTGAAAGCATAACATAATGTCAAATCTCCTCCCACCGCTATAATTGCCTAGGCCTGTATACTGCTGTATAAGGATGAAGCCGACCTTCAGGTTGTCTTTTCTTTGGTGTATAGGGTGTAAGTTACAAAGGGTGTCTAAAGAGAACCGCCGCAAGGTGTGAATTGGTGGCTCGGCGGCGCTGATGGATTGCTCACGCTGTGTATAGATAAGATTGCGAGGTTTTTATCCGTGAAGCTGGGCAACGGGGGCAGGTGTGTATGATAGGTAGCCATGTAGGGATCGTGAATAATCTGTCATGATCAGCATTGATTCAGTTTAAACTCTGCCTATCTTATACTTGACTGTATAATGCAATTGACGCGCAATGTATCATCCTCAAGAACGGGAGAACCCCGAGAAAACCCACACGAACACGGAGAGAACCCATCGAAACTCCATCCACATAAGTATCCTCTGTCCGATCCGGGGATCGAACTCGGGACCTTAGAGGTGGAAGGCTGCGGCGCTAACCACTCTGCCACCGTGTCGCCCGTGTACGTTAAAATAAAGGACATTAATGCCAGAAATCTACGTGTATTACAATGAAGTCATATTTAACAGGATATGGCTTCATTTTCAACACTGGTGTTCCGCAAAATGAATAATGGTTCCCTCAATATTGCATACGATGTGTATGATGTAACTTTTGTCGGCTGTCATACCATACACTCGAAACTGCTTTAAAACAGGCCTTATGTGGGGAGGCGTGGTGGCCGAGTTGGCAACGGCTCGGCTTGCTGTGCGGAAGGTCCCGGGTTCGAACCCCACCCGGGATTTCCCTTTCGCCTGCGTCAGTGAGTCTCTGACCCGCGCCTAGGAGGCGTCTTGGCAACCTAGCCTCCTGGGGGACTGCACATTACCCTTTTCAGACATTGCACTTGCAACTGTGTCCCCTCCCCAAAAATCCCCATTCCCTTCCCCATTTCCCTTTCTCCACTGCACGGTGTTAGAAGAAAAATTCCGAAAATTGAGATGGAAAAATTGTGGTATTCCACCCCCTAAAGGATCATTGATTCTCCCAATGGGGGGGGGGGGGACAACAGGCCTTATAAGTTACAATAAGCCAAAGTTTGTCAATATCTGTGAAAAATTACCTGCTTCGGTTATAGCGTATACTCGACGCAGATATACTGATTGGATGTGTAAAAACACTAAAAAGAGGAATGCAGATAGAGTTGACCCAGGAAAAAAATGCACACTGCACAGCTTTTTTTGTTTAAGAATAATTTTTGACCCCCTTCACCCCCCCCCAACCCCACCTCACACCCCCACCTCTTTCCATATGTTAGCCCAGAATAACTCTTTAGAAATGTACGTGCAGATGCCTGGTGGGAATTTTGTTTTCAACACTGAGTAACTTTTGTAAATACTGGTATTTTTTATATTTTTATTTGTGTCTGGAACTGTCTAATTTCAAATCCCACAAAATCTTGGAATGACCATACGATACGAACTCACGTGAGGTGGTCAATTGGCGTAATTGGCGGATGCGTTGAATGTACGGCCATAGGACGTGTAAAAGAGAGAGGCTCAAGATATACTCGCATAGATGTAATCATGAAATTGATCCAAATGCACAACACCCTGATTGTTTAATTTGCTAGGCATTGTTACGTAAAGGTATTTCCATGGGATTGTTCACTTGGAAAAAGAAAAATTGTTGATAATTTATTGTTATTGATGTTGATATTTTTAAATATTGTGAAGTTGGCTATTGTTGATGCCCGAGTAGTGATAAGATTCGGGAATACGCGTGTTGTGAGTTAGCCTCATTTTCGGCTGAAACATGCGCCATTAAATTCCTCGGAAAAGGTAACCCCCAAGGACCTAGTTTAAGGCGATGTAGGGGCATTCCCCTGGATTTCTATAGCGAATCCACACACACCCACAAATAAACTCACACACATATATATATATATATAGATGATGGAACCTATTGTCCTATAGTTACTGAAGAGTTATAGCTCGAGTTATCATTGTTGACGCACATTGTAATGGATAAAAAAGAGCCAAGCGTTGTGCAAAAACATCCGCCCTTTTTCCGCATGGCAGTTGCTGCACCTTTTCAGCATTGCCTCATAGTTATTCCGCCTCTATTGTATGCTAATGCCAGAAATCCAAGAATATGGCACTGTCTGCCCTATACAGTTCGCCACCTTTGTCAACCAGTAGGCTACTCAATACCTTTACCCTGTAGCCTATAACGTTGCATGGAGCAGACAAAACATAGGTAGCTGTGTCTCATTATGAAATCTACCGCCGCTCTTCATTTGTATTCATCATAATACGATACCGTACGATATCAGTAAAGTAAAAATGATCAATCATTAATGCCACCTGTCTCAATATTGGTACGCTCGCATTCAATTGCCAGGAAGTCAATCAAAAATTGGGCATTGCTACAGAATCGGCATATAGGCAGTATGACATGAGGGAATAATATCCTTATCCCGATTGCACGAAATAAATTACCGATTCGATAGCTCCTATCTCCTAACAGATCGTTAGTACACGTTAAAAGGGCTCCTAACGATCCATTAGGAGCTTTCGGATGGTAATTTCGGTTGGTGAAATCGGGCATTAGTCCATCATCACCCCAAAAAATACACAATTATTGCTCAAGCAATCTTGCGTAATTACACATGTTCAATGAACCGTCATCAAATCGTTGCAATATAATTCTTGCACTTGTTTTATCCCTTACGTATACCCCTCCCCATTCATATATCACCCTCACCCCTGCCCAGACACACCACCTGCGCTCATTATAAATTTCGAAAGTTGATCGGTGAGGTATCACACATTTCTATTTAACACTGAAGCAGGATATACATCGTACAGTACAGGGAGGGCCCCAGCACCGACTCGTGAGCTGCATGAAGCTTTTCGTGTGGCAATTTGTTTCGCAACTTTTGCACAGCAGCAACAAAATCATTATACATAGTTCTGAAATTTTTAACAACTTTTAATGCAGGAAGGCCGCGAACCAAAAATCAACGCAATGCTACGTACCTGGGCCTATCGAGCTTTCATAGGCAAGTGAGGAGTTCACCAGTTTCTATCACATTAAAACTTAGCTGTTTATGTGATATTGCAGCTGTTCGTAAATGGTGGGGACTGATTCGTTTGACGGTCATTATATGCGGAGAAGCACAGGAAGATGAACCGACTAATTTTGCGAGATATTTAATGATTATACAGCATAAAGACCTTATTATTGAATTTGAAATAGGTCTATCCAGTACCGGTATAACCTACTGTATAATCATCAAATCCAATGTCGGAATAACAGGAGGCAAGGGCCTGTGGCCAGATTGATATTTCGCAGCATTCCAGGGTTGCGAAAGTTTCTTAACATATCCTACGGATTCCTTCATGAAAATGACAAAATGTGCTAAAGGCCCTTACCCATTTCTTTTAGAGAAAAGATGTCCGTCATCTAAAAATACTTCGCAGGTGCATGGTTTTATGAAGTTGTGGGCCAGACAACTATGCATTTATGTGTTCTACCAGATTGCACATATAGAGCAGGTAGACCTGGCAAAATGAACGAGACAATATTTATGCTGCAAATTTCCAGTGAGTTCACTGAAATGCCTATATGTCTGCTCCAACACGAATATGCACTAGAGTCTTAGGTATTGTATACAGTACATCACAAATAGGTGATGATGTAGCAGTGCATTTAGCTGTTTTATTCCTGTTAAGAGCAAAGACGTCACCGGTAGACTTCGAGCCTTGAAACATGAGTCGTCTCCATCCATTAGGCCGCGAGAGTAGCCTAAACATAATTATAGTGATTATTATCGAGGACGACAATCAATAAGCATCGCAGGTGAAATCTTCACAGAAAATACAGGGTGGTACTGTACACTACTTTGGCATGTCCAACAATGTGGCACGTAATGAATAATTTCTTAAATCGCACCGCTTACACATCGGGATCTATTAATGGGAATGCTATGCGTGACTGGAACGATTCGTCAATCACGTTTTGCCAGGGATAGAAAGTATTCTAACCTACATAGAATAATGCAAAACGTGGCCTTTTCATGCAGGCTGTAATAATTAATTTTTCCTGGATCAAGTGTACCAATTTCACAGGCCTAAGTCTACATTTTTACCACTATTGACCTCATCCATATGAACCCCCAGTGCACAAATCTGATTCCTGATTGTCCTTTGTGTACTATTATACTCATCATATTGTCCCTTCAATGATCAGGAAGATACTCCAGGGGGTAGATGCTAATATTGCTACCAATACTGGGAACATTTGATGTGTGAGGTGAAATAATGCAATTCTCATCAACAACCACTGAAACAGCTCGGAGCTTGCCCAAAAAATGCCAACATGTAGAAGGACCTATTGTTTGTGTCAGTGTAGCTTGCAGGGAAGCTCGAAAATTTTTGATGGAGTTTTTATTAAGATGGACGCATACCCCATTCACGGATGTCAGGGCATTCAATCGATAGTCACTATTTCGACGTCCCCATGCCTATAGAAGCTCAGTGCCGACGTTGCACTCGATAGCGAAACAAGGCATGAACACGATTAATAGCAGGCAGTCACATGGGCCTCTAAATGCCATATTTGTTTTTCCCCCCGGGTCAGTGATACGGGTAGTTCTCTTTTGGGAATTGCCGAATATTTATTGGCTCGCCATATTCCAAACGAATATAGCATAATAAAATTATTTGAGCATATATTTTTGAATTAATGTGGCGCAATGGTTATAATAAATTAAGTACATTTTAGGACTGTGCTGATTTTTTAATGCAGGGGAAACTTCTGTGCAATGTTCAACTTTAGGAAAAACTTTGCACTCCCTTTGTTCGATTCGCTACCGATTCGTAGTAACTTGCTCACAGAGCCTTCGCTGCAAACTCGGTATAGAAACACCATCTCGTTCCTTCATTGAGAAAATTGCCTTCGAAGGTGTATCTGAAGCGTTGACAATACAAGCAGGTGTGTCAGGCTTACACAATAACATGATGGGAAATATCAGCATGGGGGTGGGATAACAGGCCAAACCTTAGTGCCCACAATTCACTTTCTCTACCAAAAAACAAGCATAAAAAATTCCGAAAACCTACAAACCAATGAAAATACTGGTAGCCAAATTCCCACTACATTTCCCCCCGAAATTTGCACCATGTTTGCACATTTCAAACCAGCAGAAAAGAAAATAGAAATTGAGAGGCCCCCGCCATGTTCAGTTCAAAAAATCTGGTGAAAGCCTGCCAACGGCCACAGCATCAAAAGTGATGACCTTGGTGATGAATTTATTCAGCACGGTGGTTGTGGAGATGTGTGTGCATGGGGGCAATGGGGTGCATGTGGGAGTCGGGTGGGATCTATTTTGAAGGGAGGGATCCTGATCCCCCTTTTGTGGAAGGGGGGCATGGAGGGGCAATAAGAGAAGTTGGCGTGGGGCGCGTGGCGTGGCGTCGCCATCACTGGGCCCCTAGGGCTTATTATTTTGGGTTGCTGTGGGGGTTGGGTAGCAATCCAAATCCATATGACTACCCTGCTTTTCATTTCCTATAATCGGGCATAGAGGGTAAGGGGGGTACTAGGTCACAACTTGCCCACTATTATCGGCTCATTTCCAACCAGTTTCACATGGGGGTTTGATTGAATACGTTTTTTTTCGTGCCCCTTGTAGGGAATGAGTACACAGTACTTCAGGTGTTATGGGGAGGGGGGCTTTGTTGGGTTGCGTGCCAAATTGTTGCACCTGTTGGCACGGTGCGGGAGTATAATGAGGCCTGGAGGAGGCTGACACACATTATGTGGATTTATATTGGACTGTGTCACGGTGCTGAGGTTGTTAAATGCCGTAGATAAGGCGCTTGTTTGCAATATGGGTTGACTCATTTCCGGATCGAGTGTACAGAATTCTCTTAGATATTTCCAACGTAAGTTAATGTTGTTTAAGGCGGCGCAGTTAGCAAAAATATGGTAACAATGCGGAGCCCTTGGCGACACGTCCCAAACAAACTCGCTTATGCATGGGAAGCATATGGGGATTCGACATGTCTACATTTCTGCAGCCATACGGCCGCAACAATGATTTAATCGGCACAAAAATTGCACCAAAAAATAGTAGATAATCTGGCTCAGGGCAGCTAGTTGGTGTTTTTCAATTGTCGACCTAGAAATGACCTTTAAGACGAGTTGAAGTGAGAGGAAAATGGCAATCCCGAAAAGTCCATTTGAATAACATGGCGGCAGGAATCGCAACAAAATCGGACACATCTGCGGCCGTATGTCCACAATTTTAATGCAATCATGTCGATTATGGTATTATTGTAACGGCCAAACCTTTGCGCAGGGCACCTAGTTCGTGTTTTCCCATATTAACGACAAGTGTTGCGACAAAAAAATACAGTTCCCTACGAAATGCGCCTACCGAATTTTTGCTACTGCGCCGCCTTAATGCACGTGAGACAAACCTACACTGAATTTTAAACACCGTGATATTTTTTTTTTTGCTATTCTCTCTTAAAACGAAGAATAAGCTCTAAAATAAATACCGGTACTACACTGTTGAAAAACGTCCAACCGGTGTAGCAAAATCTGCGTATACAGTATGACACATTCAAGTGCGGTGCATAATATTTCTGCAGACAAAAATTAATTAGATGCCAGCAACAACGTTCTGGCTCAGATCCATGATATTCTACGCCTTTATGACTCCCACTGAAACTACACGCATATTTGAATATTAATCCCTGTACCGAAGCAGGTTGGTGTAGTGGATATGGAGTCCGCCTGCTAATCGGGAGGTCCTGGGTTCGAGGTTCGAATCCCGGTGCCGGCAACTCTGACCGTGGTTTTCTGTGGTTTCCCACGGTTCCTCCAGGTGAATACCGGAGTTGTTTCCTAGTTAATAGGCCACAGCCGCTTCCTTCCATCCCTATCCCGTCCCAAAAAGCGAAATAAAGTTTACAAGAGTTCCAGCCAAAAAAAAAACAAATCTCCCCCCTAAAAAGCCAGGACGGCTTCAATGGGGTATGATATTATTATGATATTATTATATTGAAGTCAGCGTACTCTATACCCGATAAAAATAGGAATATAGAGTCGAAATTAAATAGTATTTTTGCATCCAGGCTGGCGAAGACGCCTTCCAAATGTACCCATGGACCCAGCGACTGTCAACAAGCAGGCATACTCTATTATATTACCATAAAAGTAGAGTGAAGTCAGATGGTCCTATTTCACTGCTATGACTCTATCTGTTACTTAAAATTGTGTGTCCTTACGCTTTCCGTTCATCATCGTTAACTTTTGCTACACTGCAAAATGGCCCGATTTGAGGCTGGTGTTGGGTATGACTGCACAACAAGCAACACAGCCTCTCCAACTCATACTCTTCCAGAATAAATCAGGGCAATTTCTTGCGTAATTAAAATATCAAGGGATGATTTATGGAAACAAGCGCAATCTGCTGGCGAATCATTAAGAAAGGAAGGGCGAGGCAGAAAGAGATGGGTGGAGAAGCCAGAAGGTAGGCAGGCAGGAGAAGAGGTGTGGATGGGATGGTTGAAGGAGTAAAAGGAGCTTTTCCGGCTCATTTTCGCCTGCACAAGTCTCTTGGAGGCACATCAGCCCTGGCCGATGTGCAGAGATTGTGCACCGCGCGTGACCATTGCTTTAAACGAGCGATTGTTGGGAAATGGCTCCTGCAGCATCGAACAACCCATGCCCTGAATCGAAGATGGCCAGGAAATGTCACTCTACTTTTCTGGCATACAGTTACTACTTCATTTTTTAAACTTCCTAGATTGGTTTCCTTTTGAATGAACCGTTGATGCCACCTTGAGGTAATATGCAAAAAATTTAGTAGATAGGCCTACTGTACTATAATAATAAAAATAAAAATAATGATTGTTTAGGGCACGCCCAGTGAGTTGCTTCTCAGTCTGGCAGACTAACCAACCTTATGCAGTGCAATAAGACATAGTTGATATTGAACATTGTACAGTATATTAAAAACTAATTAAAGCTTTGCCTTTTACCTATCTATATTATTAATACCTGACTGTGATGGAAACTCCTCTCGCACCGTACGGTCTACAGCATTAGGAGTGGTTTCAAAATTTTGCTCACGTTTTCTAGATTTGCAAACCACTTTTGTTTTTTTTGGAAAAAGGGCCGAGGGACTTTGTCAAACGCAAAAGACCGAAAAAAAACTCGCCGACTACTGCTCCACGAAATTCCCAATTTCCCCGCGCACCGTTCCCGGCGCCACCTCCTGGGTGGACACTCGCTTACTTCTGCACTTCAGACTTCACCGTCTTCTGCACTTTACCGTCTGATGTAGCTTTGATACTTTCGCACTTTTGCCAAATTTTGGCAAGTTGGTGCCCAGAATGGAATTATTTGCCTACATCACAAGGTCACTAAATAATTGCAGAAGTTTTGTTGCAAGGTTAAAATATAAGTTGGTGCAAGGTACGAGTATTACAAATTTGCTACACAATTATTTCAAAATGTGCAGAAACTTGGCACCGCCCACACGTGTTATGTACAAAAACGAGTGTACTATATTTTAAAAAGTCATATAACACCTCACAAAATCGCACATTTTATACCGGTAGGCTACATCAGTTGCTCATAATTTATAATATGCACCAGATGGGGAGACGGAGTGGCGTTGCGGTAACGTATGCGCCCACGGATGTTAAGGTCCCGGGTTCGATCCCAGCCCGGGGTCACCCCCTTCATCTCGTGCAGAGTTCGGGGTCACCTCTGGCTTCGTCTCGGGTGGTATTTCCAATAGACTAAACCACCCGGGGGAGTTCACAAAATGACCACAGCTACGACATTGCACTGCACCTTGCACATCCCCTCCTGACCGTGGGCCCGGGCTTTCATTAAATAGGCACCATGTATTTAACAACTTAAAATACAATAAAGGTCCATGCTATATAGCCTACCCCGGAAGGGGTGAAAGCATTACCCACACATTATTATTATTATTATTATTATTATTATTATTATTATTATTATTATTATTATTATTATTATATGCACCATATCTGTTCGATTCTTACAAACTTTAAAATTCAGATTATGCATGCCCTTGTTTGCATGATTATGTGCAATGGCTTACAGTGTTACCAGCATTCTAGTCTGAGAATTCCCGGGTAGGTCGACGATTGGTTTTCTCATCGGAAGAGTTTCTATTGGTTTTGTTCGTTACTTTCCGTTCTCAAAATCCATCAACAGTAAAGTGATACGTCGGAGCGGCTACCGTAACAACATCCCCAAGACCTGAGAGACCTTTTGACCTTTTCGTTGTTTGGAAAACATTTTGTAGCCACCTTACTAAGATTTCCCGGAAAACGACAACAAAGCACAATAACCAATATTACTCTTGTTAATCTGAGCAGAGTAGGCTATCATTATCTAAGTTTGCAGTAATAAAATATTTAAGAACCAATATTTACTAATTAGTCACGGCGCGTGACTAATTAGTTTCGCCTTTTCTGACGTAACCTACAAAATATAATGGACGCGAGAAGTTTTGTAATTGAGTTTAGAAGACTTATATATCTTCGACTAATATATAGGCTTATTATCTGGTTGGCTGATTCATTGGGGTCAGTCGTAATGGATTCGAAGATTTCTGGAGAAGTGGGGGATAGAGGGGATAACCTCTTTATTTTGAAACATGCCATTTATATCGTCTATACACTCTACAGTATACAGGATGTTTTGCAACAATGCTTTCGTAAAATATCTGGTGCGAGAAGCAGAGAAGCAGAGGATCAATTTCACTGGAGGAGTCGCCTTCTGTGAGAATAAGCCTTGTTAGCTACACAATGATGGACTTGACATCCAAGACATCAAAAATACTGTATCCTGGCAGGTATGGGTTCCTCCTGCAACCTTGCCTTTTTCGTTTGAAAATAAGTGTTACCACTCATGTTGCAGTTTTCTAGAGAGTGGATGTGTCGTAGGCTGTCTCATCCATACAATATTGGACTATTTGATTGATGCTAATAATCTTGGATAACTATAGGCTACGAAAAAATAACACATCTACATCATATGACTTTCCAGAGACTATATATAGAACGTTGTCTGAGTCAGTATGAAACACCCAGTATAATGAATGGCATGTTTGAAAATGATGTCACTCGACCCTCTATATCCCCACCTGTGGCACTGTTACTGTATAGCAGAATTAACCTGGAACCAGCAGTCCATCCCCGACCCGGGAATCGAACTCAGGACCTCTGGGGTGGAAGTCTCTGGTGCTACCACTACCCAACCGTGCTGCCATGTAACAACAACAACTAACAACAATCGTCATCATCATCATCATCATCATCATCGATAATTATCTTTGCAGGGAAGTCCCCCTTTGGAAGCTAATGTCCAGCAGCGGATTTTTTGATAACCACTGAACTGATGTTGTGTCTGTGCAAAAGTAGCTATACCTAAAAATGAGAAGTTTGGTGCCAAATATCGCTAACCACACTACTTCGATGATGTCAAACTAATCCAATCTCATTTTCTCGTAGTTCATAAACTGCACCTTTTTGTATACAGAAAGGCGCAGTTTGTAGCAGGTTATACGTTATGACGCTGCCACCACCCCATGACGTTACATGGTGATCCGCAGTATACATTCGGTGGCATGAATGGAGACAGATTTTCCCACGTTAACATCATGAACTCCTGAAATGTATGCTGGTTATCAGGATCATCCTCGTCAATGTCCCACAATGCAGGTTCAGTGCCGTGCTGATGACTTACTATATACTCACAGCTGAGCTGTCAATTTATGGGCCGCATAAGAGTGTAATATAACATAATGCAGAGCGCCTTTATAAGGTTTTTGTCAAAGGTTGCACTCCAACTAGGATTAAGGATCGATTTTGAGAATTTGGCTGCATTATACGGAAATAACAGCATCCTAATAATTCTAGATAATAATAGGTGTTATTCGGGGCATCAAGCAAATAATTTATTGTTCTGCTTAAGGGTAGCTGGGGGATTGAGCATCTGGAAAATCAGCGTATTGTTCATGCACATGACTAAACTAAACTTGTCATTCAATTATCTCTGTAATGAAACCGAAATTACCAAAATCAACTATAGAATAATTACGTCATGAAAATCCGCAAGGGAACTGCGGGTCCAAGAGAAAGTTAGAACTTTCAGAGGAACACTTGTAAATATACGACGTTGAACTCTTAGCTTACAGCGTTACAGGTTCCAATAGATATACTATCCACTGGTTTGGAGCAATTGCTAAAAGCAGTAGTTGCGTGCATCTGCGCCGCATGTACTACAATACCCATATGCTATCATTACTGATAACTCGGCATCACTGTTGCAATGTCATTGCAACGCAGACCCAAACGAGAAAAGTACATGTCTCTCGTCGGAACGCTGTGCAGTGTAGACTACATATACAGAGGTGCAATGTGGTAAGCCTGGAGATTACATTTAACTTGCGGAGTTATTGGTAGCCTAATGCAAGGGGGTAATCACTTCGGTACTCAGGTGTACATCTGCGAGTGGTACTCCCTGGCACTCCTCAGGTACCTCACTCTTTATTACTCCTTGAATTTGGTACCGGTACTCCAGTGTACACTTTTCATTCTATAGTGATTATCCCCTTGGCTTAATGTGCTCTCATGAAATATCCTGGACATAATTAGAACAAAATTACGATGTTGCCAAACTTGCGATTTTATTGCCAATAAATCGGTTGCACGGATTCTATGAAGAATCCGGCTTCAAAATAATATACAGATAGCCGACACATATAGCCTTCATATTCCGAGATAAACGGGGCCGAGAAGTATACTAATCGAAGTCCCGAAATTGTCATACTCTAAACAGTCTAAAGTCTGGATACATAGGCAATTGGTTTGTATTGTTGGTTTCCAGTTGTGCCAACTGGCAGATTGTTGACAGTCAGTAAAGGATGAGTTACTTATCCAGACTTTAGAGTCACCCTGTAAAGTTTATTTAAGCCAGACAAAGTGAAGTCGATAGCATGGTGAATGCTAATCACACTGCCTATCATCAGGAGTGTTTAATAGGCAACAATGGGTTTTATATAAGCCATCATTACGTGCGGGATCATAGGATTATCATGTGTGAGCCTGTCTTCATCTGTTTCAAAACCCGACAAAGGCAACAGGAATCAAGCGGGAGGGAAAAATGTCCAAAGAGGCAAAATTTGGTCTTTGACAGAGCACGCGTCGGGCAACCTGGATGTGGGTTCACAAAAAGAGATGTGTGAAGCCTGGTGCAAGCCAGATGGTGTTGGTGGTGGGATCGGAAAACAAAAGGGCGGCCGATGGTATCGGAAGGAGCCACACCTGCTTGGCCCTGCTCAACGGCTTCTGACGGCCATCCAGCATTTGTGCCTCAAGGGGAAACAATCGAGGGCTAACCCAATACTGCCTCATTTGCACCTAAATGCGCTTTTAAACGTGACTGATTGACTGCATATAGGTTGGGTCCATCCGACCGACAAACTTCGTCTCTAGAACCTAGACCTAACTGTGGTTGGGAGTCATGGAAAGAAAGGTGTAACAAGGTCTGGCACAGGGTGCATCAGCCTCCCAAGGACAAGAGGACCCATTCTTTCCTATTCTTCGTGACCTTTTTGCTGCTGTTTTGCACACTCCTTAGGGGTAAAAGGATATGATAATGCGGGAGCTCGCCAACACGAGACGACCTTCAAAGACGCGTTTGGCCAATAAAGGAGGCCTGTTTGACCAGGTAATTACACTTAAGGACGAATTTGGCGCGTTCTATATCCTGACTTGATAATACAGAATCCGTTGCGTCCTAGGTCATCTGACTCACACTCTCACGGTTTTGCCCTGGGCATCATGCAAACGGGCGGGTTTATTTTTAACCGCGAGATGTTGTGGGTGATGAATTGGTCAACTTGCTACTGGTTGTGGCTGTAGGAGGATAGCCTTCACATTGTAGGTCTCCAAATTGTGCGGCTTTGGAAGTTTGTCAATCCACCTTTAGCCAGTGTCAGGGTCAATTGCAATGGATTTGTCACGGTGATAATATGGTATTTGACAAGGCTAGGGCGTCTTAATATGGCGACAAAATGGCGGCCTGAATTTTAAAAAGGGGGGTTTCGCTTTACAATTAGTGTGGTGTAGGCCTGCTTATATGTAAGCAGCACTGCTACGGGAGTACATACTGTATATATTGTAATAAATACAGCATCATATACAGAGTGAACTTTTTTGTCTCAATAACAGTTATCTGAAATATTGCACTAAGCTGCTACTTTGTATAAGCACGTATGCCACTTCAACCTAAGATTCGCAGGGAATATTCCCCATACCTCCGACAAATCCCCGGTTGCAAGTCACTGCTTACAAAGTAGCAGCTTAGTGCCATATTTCCGATAACTGTTAAGACAAAAAGGTTGAAACACCATAATTATACAGGGTGGTGCGCTGTCCAAGCCCCCCAGTATAAGGGAAAGGCTGGGAAAGAAGTATACGCTGACTGTTGAACGCTAACAACCAGAGAAGCAACCCGTTAGAAGAAACAATAATAAATTCACTTGTCGTAATTGTCACCTTTCATTCCGCCCCAAGAGGTGTGAACTTAGGGATTTATATCTCGTATAGGTTATGTCTATATTCTACAAGTAGACTAGTCGACTATTGAGATTCAACATACGACGTACTTTTTTGTTTACAAGAGTTTTGCCAGACGTACACTGGTGCGATACAACCATCAGTAGCCTACTTGGTAATGATAATGTACAGGAGAAACTCAAAAGCTTGCTGAAGGTTGTATAAGGCAGGATACGTCTGGCCAAAAGAAATTCTTGGGACGTATATAATACATGCACAGGGTGTTACTCTCTCCAAGATGACGACATGAAGAGGTGGGACAGGCAAGAAATTGTGGTTTATTAACTTCTGGGCAGTATTCGAACTCCAGCTCACGCTCGGCGCAATGTTTGGAGTTTCATTTATGGGTTTTGACATTGTTCACTCATGGGTGACTAATCCATGCACTCTCCTTTGTTCCTCGCCTTTTAAAATATGACAGACAAACACCCGGTAGATATAATTTGTCATCGGAAACATCTACACGATGTCCTATTATATATGTTTGGACCACATGTTACAAAGCCCAAGTGTACTGTTTATATCTCAAAAAACATATAGGTGTATTGCTAGCCTGTATTCTGTGTAGGCCTCGGACAATGCTGACACATATAGCCTGTATTCAAACCTATTACATGGGATACCGAATTTACGAGTGGCGTTTCCGTCAAACCAATATTTTTATTGGGACCAGATATCTCATTGTCGATGTCAACAACAAATCAGCACTGCCAATTATGCCACTTATGAGGTCATTCCTGCACGGATTATTATTCACCAAGGCCCGCGATCCCGGTATAACTTCCGTGTCCTCAGCTCGGTCCTCAGACAGAGGCCAGCAGCATAGGGAGAGTAATCTAAGACTCGTTATAATAAGATAAATGCTATCTTGGTCATCCAATAACGTGTGATCGAGGGAGAAAAAACATGCATATCACAAAAAAGGTGCCATTATTTACTTAGCCTATACTGAGTAGCTCTCTGTATGACGCTCATTTACGCATATAATATTATAGGGTCAGGGGCACTCAAGACATTATTTCGATACTGGTGCAAACAATCCTGTAACTGCCCCTCTCCTGTATAATTCCGTCATGCCTAGAACATTTTCTGATGCAAATAAATCAATTCCTCATTATTTTTTCCTGTTTATTTACCTCTTACCATCTTTTCAAACTATATAATATGGTACAAGGTGTATGTGATGTTGAAAAAGAATCAGATTGAATTCCCAACATGTATGACGGTAGTTATTTATGCAGTGTTCAATGATGCCTTAGTGATTAAAAAGATGACTGATGCGTTCACGGTGTCAAATACTTTATAAATTATCGCAATTAAAATACGAATATCTCTAGTTGTCAGCCCATTTTTGACACTTAAGCTGCTTAATAGCGTTGCGTCATTATACTCGACCAATTAATATTAAGGGTTATCACAAATATTAGCTGCTAATATTAGTTTGAATGGAAGCATTCATTCAGACAGTGATTTTCCATTCTGACCCACAAGCACCGAGGTCAATGATTAGCCACCACTCACAATAAAACAAAAATATAAACCGCCTATTGTACAGTAGTCTAATAAGGTACAGTCAAAACTTCTCAATAATTCTAGCAAGGGTACTTATGAGCTGAATGACTGACATTAATGGGACTGTGGTTAAGCACACACAGACGCCTACACCCCCTCCTTGCCTGACTCAGAAGGAGGAGGGGGGGCATCTTTTTTTAGACATACAGTGGTGCGACAGGTCCTGAAAAAATAGCAAAATAATCACACATATGAATTTTAAATGCGGCATTAAAAATTCATGCGCGAGAGGGGGCAATGTGTCATGAGACAAACTTGTTACAAAATTTTGTGACGTAATTCAAATTTAATGCAGCCTATGAATAAAACGACACTGGGACTTGTGTGTGCGAGTAATACTGTGCAAGGCCGTGTAATGCGCGTGACAAAGAAGTCGCCACAAGTGGGAAGAAAATTTAACACAAAAAATTAAATCTCTAATTTAGGACTGGTTTATAAATATTAGTTCAGGATAACAATGAAGTTAGCCGGTAGCTATATCCTTATAGTTATCCTTCCATTCTAAATAAGTTTTAGTGCTATAACACTCAAACTCAAACTCAAAAAGCTCAAAAAGCTAAGAGGTTTGGAAAAGATGAAAACTACATGGTTTTTACTTTTTACAAACCTGTTAGCTTTTTGAGTCAACTGAAACTAATCTTTTTACTCAAAAATTGTGTCGACAATATAGTAAGTTAACCTACTAACTTACATTCGTATTTTAGCAAATAGAGCTTATCTGGTACTGCATGATACCTTTTTCATTGACAAATCACTAGAGTCAGGATTTTTAGGCAGGATAAAACCTCAAATAGGCGCAACATTTTTACTTTTTCGGGAGTATGGAGGATAATGTGACAGATATAAAAGCTAGAATAATTTTATAGAACTAAAGTATAAATATAAGGTCACAAACCATAGCAAAAACCGAATAACACCGACTGATAAACTGACAGGAAATCACGAAACTTGGGAAAAAGACACAAAGTGCAAGCACTAGTATCACTTGCTCTGGACATTACCGCTTATATAGCCAGTTTCCACTTGCACAATATGTTGTCAAATATTTTTCTAAATTTTCCTCTGTCTGGAACAATCATAGGAAAATTTAGAAAAATATTTGGCATACGCGTCACAGCAACATGATTCGTAGTATTACTTCTGAACAATTTTGGTCCTTTCAGGAACACAAAAAATACTCCGCAAAAAACCCAAACATGCCTCTGAAGAAATAGGCCCAGAAAGTCCCGAAATTGCTTCAAAAAGTTCAAAAACCATCCCAAAAAAGACCAAATAGGCATGAAAAGTCTCAAAAAGGCAGAATATGCAAAATAGTTCCGAAAACCACGACATAGGCCATTTTAGGCACTATAAAACCTACATTTTCCACACCCTGAGTCACCTCTGGCTTCGTCTCAGGTGGTATTTCCACATACTAAACCACCCGGGAGAATTCACTAAAAATGGCCACGTTAAGACATTGCACTGCACCTTGCACATCCCCTCCTGTCATCCTGCCCGTGGGCCCGGGCGTTACGTATAAAAAGGTTCCAATATATGTACGAGACATAAATAAAGGTCCGTGCTATATATACCTCTGATGAGGGCAAGCACTTCCCGGATTATTATTATTATTATTATTATTATTATTATTATTATTATTATTATTATTATTATTATTATTATTATTGTTATCCACACCCTGACCTGTATCTCTTCACAATCTCCTCACAAAACCATTCCAACTGTTCAGGAACTATATAGGCATTTGGCTAAAAATCCGGACTCTACAAATCACTTACTCTCTTATACAGACTAGATAGACAAACTGCCATGAAAATTAATATATCGCTTTTACGCACTATTATCCGAAAAAAATAGTACGATTCTACACAGGACTAACAATGGCGTCTGCTTGTGAACATGCAGGTGCAGTAGGGCCATAATTATGTTATTCTGAGACATCGTTTCCTTTTCAAACGAGGTCGAGCGGAAGTCTGCCTGAGCACACTTCATTACGCAATTTTAGTGCCGATGATGTAAATATTTTGAAGGCCGCGCAAAGAAAAAGGGTGCAAATATTTTCACCGGTCTCCGTGGGCCGGCATTATTTTTCAGCCGCCAGCACATTTCCCAACCTGGTTCTCTATTCACTTTCACATCATTTGCCGTATCATTCAGTTTCTTTTACTTTTTTGGGGGAGCGAAAGGGCGGTCGTGAGGCTGCTTTTTGTCTGTTTTTCAACGACCGAAGCGAAGGTTGTGAGTTGGGAGCGGCAAAGCTTGTTTGTGATCTGAGTGTCAATTATTGATTGGCTAAAAATATCCTTCTAAGTTCCGGCTTTTTATTTCACAAGACGCTGATCAATGAATTTGCTAAGAAGCGAGGGAGTAGGAGGAGGAGCGACAAAATTAGTAATCAAAGTGAATTAAGTCATTTTGGAGAAGCTTCCTTCTCAAGAATTGCTGGCTCGTGGGTGGTATAATAATGCTATACGTAATAGCTGAGTGTAAGGACTGTAAGCTGTAATAAAGGGTAGTGCACTTCCCAAGTACCCAGAAGAAGTGTTGGGTTGTTTACTCCAGCAATGAATTTAAAAAAGAATAAGGAACAATCACAATCAGTGAATGTGGTACTGATGATTGCTTTCAACTGGTTGCTTCTGAAAACTGAAGAGTTGCTGGGGTAAGCCTATACTCTCCACTTGAACTGGGGACTTCGGTAATGCACAGCATTTGTGAGAATTAGGTAATCTTACAATGTGTTATGTAACCTGAATTTCTTGCCAAGATTTATTGTGGCATATTGTTTAGATGTTGCATGTGTTGTGAATTGTGACATACGTAGTTTCACAGTTTACGAGCAAATATTCATGAATCATGACAATGCATGATACTTACGGCACTCTTTTATGTACCTATTATCTCATAATATTTGCGGAAGTTACAACAAAAGGGGCAGTAATAAATTTCGACTAGAGAGTAGCTACAGTGCGAAATTGTCGACATTTTTTCCCCTCTCAGTTGCATTATTTTGTTGTTAGGTTTTTAATATATGGGATGGGAAGGACAGTATATAACTATACGAAGAGTATAGTTGTGTTATTTTTTGTCATCTGTTGGTGCTTATTCATCCAACAGTGAATGTGTCTTCCTAATTTCCTACGTATATATTGAACTCTACTCCTTGTATACTTTAGCAAGTCAGATATTTATACAGTAATAGAGAATGTAAGTTGTTCCCTGTAACAGTTGAGCCAGCAAGTCAAAGTAGCTTTGAAAGGGCCTTTCTAATAATGAGACGGGTTGTAAAACCCAAGGTTTTCTGAGGAAGTCGTGTCACATAATACCAGGTAGAGAGGTTCTAAAAGTCAGAAATGTCATTTGTTTTGTTTCTAGCTTAAAATGGGCTTTTTGACGTATATGAGTATGTGGCGATGTAAAACCTCTGTATGGTAATTAGCTGATCAGTTTGCTATTACGATAAAAGGTATATATAGTGTAACACCCAACTATTAGTATCGTCTAATATTACCGTCATTTGCAAAATTTGTGTCGCTTCTGAAATAGCGAATTAACTTAGTGTTTTTCATCAGTGTGCTTTGGTGTGCTGCTGTACACTAGTGCTACGCACAAGTAAGCCAGACACAGGTTTTGTAACGTTCAGACTTACAGTTCATCACAAAAGCTGTTGTTATACTAAGAAAGTCACAATAACAATGGCAACAAAAGTGACGTCAATTGAGTTTGAAACATCCCATTCTCTGAGCCGCTCATTAAAACAGGCCCTACTTATGTGTGCATCAAGAAATGTTGTAGGTAAATCTGTGCATCGCCAAAATTAATGTGTCTGAACTACCTAAATAAAACCTATGCATATCTCATATAGCGTAGTCTTAACAGTTTTTCAGCAAATGAACTTAATAAACTAAAAGCCTAATTATTAATAGTCAACATAAGAGGAACGGTTCCCAATTTAATTCCAAGATTTATAATTAATGCCTTTGTGATGGATACAAAAAATTACGTAATTGGAAACTACAGCATTCCAGCGCATAATCGTCTATATTTGATCCAACCTCCACAATTAGCGCCAATTATGACGGGCTCTACTGCCTCCTAAGTTGAAATTAACATGCACCAAACATTATTAAATAATGTTTGGTGCATGTTAACTTCAACCATGATGTTGTAGATTGGATTGGATTGGATGTAGATAGGCTGTAAATTTTGAGCAAGTTACATCGGCCTGCACTTTATTACATCAGAAACGCAGTGCTTAATTGCCTCAAGGTTATGTCAGCGACTATATTCGCTAATGTATTAATTTGACCCACAATCATAACCTTTCTTTTAATATACTTCCGTAAATCCACCGCCATACATACCCCATACATACATTATGAACACAAAAATTGGCAACACCACTCGCAATGAATTGGTCGTGCGCCATCTGGAGTGTTTCATCTCGGTCGTTTCAAGCAAGACGGACCTGACACCAGCAGGGAAATGTCATTAAGGTCATACACTGGATGCGGCATAAAACAGCCCTTTGCTTGCAGGCAGCGTTCTCTTCGTCCACTTGGCTGCCGTTCAAGGACTTGCATTCATAAAAGAATTGCTGTAAGTCGCTCCCTTCCCCTATACCCCAACCCCATCCCACCCCTCTCGCTTCATAAGATTAGGACAAGCATGTACTTTCTCGATGCAGCGATTTTTTTGTGTACGTAACGAAATCGCGATTTTTAGTGCTTTCAAGGACGGACATTGTTGCAATTGTTGACAATTTCTGGTATTTACACTGATCTTTTCCTTGGCCCTTTTCCATACTGAGTTTGCTATATACGGCTTGAATCTGTGTCAGTCGAGCTATAGTCGGTACAAAAACTGGCTACGGGCAAACAGTGGGGGGGGTCATTAGTGCTGCGGATACTATTTATACAGGGTGAGGCAAAATGTTTGGCGCCGAGAGGGGGAAAAGAGTGCAGGGCATCAGATATGGGCTGGGGGCCAACACAATGCGATATTGAGGTGGAGTGGCATGCAAAGTGTCACTCTTTTTCTATCGGAAGTGTAAGTGGATTTCCTGTGGAGGTTACTTCTGGATATGGAGGCTGCTAGACTCTGGAATATGATTTGCTGATGTTAGAGGCCGCTTCGGAGAGTGGAGATCTGCGATATCTATTTCTAGAGACGTCTAAATGAAATTACGTTTCCTTCGGTGGATAAAATGAGTTGTCATGACAACCAATTGCAATTTCTCTGCATGTGATTGAGCAGGCAGCAAACTTGAGCTCTGGCTGAGACCAAAAATAATTATATTCCTTCCTGGGCGATGAACCGACTCATGGTCTCCAAGACAACATTCGCAACATCCTGATGTAGCACTCTCCTCAGAGATAACGCTACACACAAAAATTTGTTGCACGATTAGACGACAATATTGTTATAATTAGGCTTAAAATATTGAACCATTTAAGACATTTCATTAACTTCGTGTAGCATGTCGGTCGAAAAAAGGATAGACACCCACGTATAGATTCCTTCCGCGTCATCATAGAATGCGTTACGCAATAGTCGTTCTGGTATCCGTGCCTCTTTCACAGCAGGCGTATACTGCAAGTATGGGTGTTATAACATTAATAGAGTATACAGTAGATGGTGATTGTGTAATGCATTGCATAATGATCCGGAAAGGAATCTATGATAGAGTGTGTGTCTTTTTTCGGCCGTTAATTCGACGTGAATTTACATTCTTAAGTACGCAGATTATTCGATTATGATTAGATTAGCAGTAATTAGAGGAGATCTTACAAAACTAATGTTGGATATTACTGGGCTCCGGAGGCGTAAAATTACTTTATCATTCATTCTGTCATGGTGTCGGACGTGTATTGATCAACAGGCTTGTATGTACTTGTTACTACGTCAAATAAATAGACACAGTCTGATTTGCGCCTGGTATAGTTTTTCTGCAGCCCTAATTACAGTGGATAGTCCACGGCCAAATCCCTTTTCGCACTCGTGTCATGAGGTAAATTTAAATTACATATTCATGTAGTCCGCTTCACTCAAGTGCCGCTTGGGTATAGTATAAGTCAATCAACTGTAATGGGGCTTGTAAATGATATTATATTCCATTATATTTTTATACCTGTTACTATCGATTTTACAAACAATGTTCGTCATTATTACATGGTATTACGTAAGGAAATTTCTGCAACATGAGAGTGGAGATGCAAAGTAGGCACACTTGCATTGTAAAAAAGATATTAAATAAAACTGGTTATTTAGTGAGCTACGCCGCGCAACACAATGTAACAAAATAATGACACATTGTTAGAATAATTTAAAATCTAAAATGATTGGGTTATCGCAGGACGTAGGCCTCCCAGTAGAGGCTCTATATGTGCCAATGTGAGTTTTTATGTGACACGCAATATGATATGAATAGTGCGTAATGACTCGTGCAGATTGTCTTTAGAGCACAATACTATTTTTGTATCGCACATAAATGGAGAAGAAATGCTGAGGATACATTTAAAGAGTATTTGCCTTTACTTAGACTTTTCCAAATATACTGTATCCCGAAACTCATATTTGCACTGTTCGTTTTTCGGAATTCGTGAAAGAGCCCCGGGGACATCCCGGCAGTGCATTACATTACTTTCTGAGATTTTTGGCTCCATCACCTTCACAACCCAAAGTAAACCCCGAGGTTATTATACAACGAAGTACAGCATCAGCATGCTGCCACGGAAAAGTTCGGGAATCTTTTCTCTAGATGCTCGATGTTCTCTTCAAGTTACAATGAGTCAGTTAAAGGGAACGCTACCAAATATGTACAGAAAAGCATGTTTGCATGGTTTATTCAACCCCCGATAATTATCTCAGTTATCCATCAATACCATATGCAATATTTGGAATGATTTCGACGACTGCATATCTAGATACCTATACTGTACACAATCCTAACATTCGGTGACGTAATGAGGAAACGCCATTACCTTATGGTTAGAGATTACTCATCACTTGTCAATCTGTATGCAGACTCAGGACATTATCCCGTACTACGTGGTCAGTATTCATTCATAATAAGCCTACTGGACAACTAATACATGATGTGATAAATAGTAGTCTAATGCTACTGCATACTGTCCTTATCGGGGGAATGACATTATCTTCCAATTTCTCGCAATATCAGAACAGATTAGCTAGAGAAATATCAATCCCAATCATGGCAATTTGAAAAACGCGTGACAATATCTTGTATACTGTTATATCAATACAGGACAAGTATTATTTATTAGTCTGATATTTTCTAAACATTTACTACGTTTCCATGGACAGGAGTTAGTATAGATTTGGAATTAGTAATAGGCCTGGGCAGTGAACAATAAAACCAGCCTAGGAGTATTCCAACTGACAACACCCCTTCTCGGTGTGTACTCACATCGACGTGTCTGACCCTTTATTACAATTTCGATTTTTTCTTCTTCTTACAAATGAGACATACATTGGGAACTTTTGTTTCAAGTCAACCGAAATCTCCTTTTCCGAAACAATAGGTTAAAAATATACCAAGTACAATCGCGAGCAAGAATATCACATGGAAGCGAATCACCCCCATCTACTGCCAATAACTATCCCATCGCCATCTAGGTACGAATCCCATCCTCCACCAGGCATCTACCGACACATACTGGTACTACAATCGTATCCGAACGCCACCTCTTGAGTATACCCCTCGAGATCTAGAAAAATAAAGTAGAGCAGGATTTACCAGAGGCGTAAATAAGCTAGGTCATGGCTGAGAATTTTTTCTATCCCCCCCCCC